>JAUELE010291799.1:0-17370 GCA_031471655.1 Diodora aspera
TTGACATCATCTCATTGATAAACCTTCCAAGTCTTGAAGGGATATTTCTTGTATATCCAACGCATTTGTGAATTTATACAGTAGTCTCTCAAAATCTTGGTATACTTTCTTTTAGACGTCAGTATATTATTTGAGTTGATAGGGTTTGCCTCGTGCTGAAGCATCACTTTCTTCAATATAATATAAATATCTCCGAAAATAAGCAATATGTGTTGGTTTTTTAGTTGTCTCAAAAAAAACTTAGTATAGTTTCTTTTAGATGTCAGTATAGATACTGATTGTTTGAACTTGGCACTATGACTACCCACTAAACCTGTTTTCTTTTTCTTTTCAAAAAAAGACAAAAACAACATGATATCTGGTAGTCTTTTTATTATGCTCGCATATGATTTTGTCCAGTTGTAACTTCAGTTCATTGCTTGAGAAAGACTCTGAAAACTGTGTCGACACGTTGAATGACAGTAATAAATAAGCGTAATCCACACGATAACTCTCTTATTCAAAAAATTTAAATTCTATTTTATAGATCAAGATGAAGATGCATAAACATGATAAACTTCAACTTCATTTAAACATTTTAATTCTGGAATCAATAATGCAAGGATTTTGCTACACATTTCCTTTGTTTTAACCCACGCTGTTCCCCGTCCCCCCTCCGATCCCCTCCCTGTGTTATGCGATGACATGCATGCAAGCGTCCGCTGCACTGTGATTTATGAGTTGCAAGTTAGCCCCTATTGAAGGTTACGGCGTAAGACTTGAGGGGGCGCCCCTTCTGTGTAATAACTCCCTTCATCTTCACTTTGTTCTGAGAAAATTGTAGGATAGCCGACAGAAAATTGAGACAAAGTGTGTTTTAATTAGAAAACAAGGTAGTTCTAATATTAGATTTATCGTTTTTGTTTCCTAATATAATTCCGGCTCCTTTCGTGTGTCAAAAACGATAGTTCCGTGTTAACTTCCAGAAATCGGGTTCGTAGAGTCCTTCCATTTGATTTATCCCTATCTTGCCCTTTAACAAAGAGGAAGCGTTAGGACTTTCAAGGACACGATTTGTAAAAAGTATTATTGCCTGTTTAATCTTGTATGATAACCTAATCAGGACTCCAACTAGTCCTATAAGTCCTATATATTGTGAACAATGTCATATATTGTCCTATATTGTCATACATTCTCCTATAAATCCTATGTTTGTATAAGTGTCATACACATTGTCCAATATTTTCATAAATTATTCTACAAATACTATGTCCTATGTTGTTTATTTGTCCTCCAAATCTTATCTTTTTTAAATGGTCCCGTAATGTCCAACATGTTCAAATATGTCCTATAAATCCTATATTTTTCTAAGCAGCCAACATTAAAATTATTTAAATTATTAATTATGTCGCAGAGAATAGATTTCTTTTTGATGAGTTATAACCAGATTCTAAGATATCTGGATATGGGAGGCTACTTTCGGTTTCTCAGGATTACATGTCGTTTGATCTGCAACATTTACCCTTTGGATAAAATTATTATGTGTAATAGGAAAGTAGTTTAAGGCAGGTGTATGGCATTCAAAGCCAGGGAGAATATTGAAAGGTGAATTACATCCCATCCACGCAACAAGCATTATCAATTTGGACACACCATGTCACTTTGACATTTGTTAATTGACTTGTTAATTATTTAATGCATTGTGTGGAGATGTTCGTACTTTAAACAGAAGCCCAAAGGGAAAAGTAGCATTTCTCTAACAGGCATACATACACAAATATACGCAAACTGGCCTTTAAAGTCATAAATGCACGTTTTCTGATACCACTCTCAAATGCGCGCACATGCAACAAATTAATTTATAAATGTTTGCTTAATTATCTTTACTTCAGTTTAGTCATTTGCAGAATTTTTGTTAAATTTTAATAATTCCCCTTATCAAAAGATGTTTTCCAAAATAGTTGATTACGTGTGAGCCTTGTGGTAACTGTTCAAACGTGATTTTCATACTATAATTTAGTGAAGAAATGGTAATCCTACAAATTTGTATTGAGAAATATTTGTTTGCACGTCTGAGTCTCTATGGTAATGGAATTTCACCATTCCCGACCCTCCCTCTAACTCCGCCCCCTCGCTGAGCGGTCAGTCGACTGGACACTGTCCACCCAGCAGTGACCAGGCCAAAGCCATTCATCACCGATTCGTTTCGCTGCCTGTCACCAGTCAAGAAGCCAGCTTTGCTTTGGTTTTCGCTGACAGATTATCAATTGATACACCTCCCGTGACTAGATTTAAACCACATATGTATCTTCACAGACAGGACATCTGGAAAATAATCCCAACTTTGGTTAGAAATGTGCTATTTTTACTTTTTGAGATCTTCTAACACGTTTTTAAAGAACTGAGCTGATTTCAAAGCTATGAATGTTTTGTTGCGTATAACATTGCGTTTAAAACTGTTATCTTCTATTTTATTTATATGTAAACATATTTACAAAGTAACCATAGATAGATATTTGATAGATATTATTTCCCAGTGACACAAATGTAAAATTACATTACTATTACATTTTACATTACATTTTTATGGAATTCTTTGAACCAAACTAAACGATAAACATGAAAATATTGTTTGTATTTATGACGAAGAAATATGTTCGTGAAAATGGACTTTAATAAAAAGTAAGATTTAAATTATTACGATGTATTTGGCACTCAGTTCAGTGATATTCAGTTCTGTATACAATTGTAAGTCTATTGTTATAATGAGAAGTATTCCATTGGACAGGTGAACATGTTACGAATAGAGTCGTAATAAATGTTTGCTCTTCTTTCTATTGTAATATTGCTTTCTGTCATTCCCTTTCGGATTCGTTTTCGTCACTCAAAATTACGTTTTGGAAACAGATGTGCTACTCAAAGTCTATAAAAAATCATTCCAGTTGCTCAAAACAGAAGATGTAAATTGCTACCAACTGTTTCACTGCCTCTGGCTATAGTTCTCACTATTAACTGGATTAAAATGCCATATATTTATCTGGAATACAAAGAAATGTATGCGCACTTTAAACCTTAAAACAACGCCCCAAGGGATAGAATTAACGCTTCCCGTTCCGGCATATGTTTAAAATATTAAGTCATTCACTCGGCTGACTTAAGACCTATATAGTTTATGCCTCTGAAACAGTCTTTCAAAAGAAATATAAGTTTCTTTTAAAAGCATTTTCACGTCATAACATTCACATTTAAACGGGCATAATTTGGGAATATGAAAGCGATTGCATTCCGTTATGGTTGATTGTAAACTAAACAATTTTAAAATGTTTCTCCAGGAGGGCATCTAAATAGTTTTAATGCACATATCTGTTGCAGAATGGAATATAAAAGCCGTGCAAAAGTGAAAAGTATCGCACTGTAGATATTGTTCATGCAGATTTTATGTTAGCGAAAGTGTCCGTGATGTGAGAGGTCTATCGACTAACTTGTGTAGTATCGCCACTGTGTCCGTTCTCATGTGAACTTGTCACATCAAACACATTTTTCAATTACTCAAGCAAGGGTCGTTTATTTATTAAATAACTTCAAAATAAGACAATTTAAACAGAGCTGGGGAATTTATTTATCCACACGTAATGACGTAAATTATTTCGCGACGGACAACCGTCGGCTGTTCGAAAATAAAATCGGGTGAGTTGCTACATTTGGACAGTTTGGGGAGATTTTTATGGCTTTCATTGTTAAAGTGAGTTATGAATATTCATATATGGTAATAAGTTTTGAAATGAACATTGATGGTTCGTATGTTTCACGTGCTAGCTATTTCAGTCAAAACACAAGGAAGGTAGACACAACATTAATGCCTCACCACGATACATGGGCAGCGAGCGTGGACGAAAAATCTAAAGCGACGCCCTCTTGGCTCAGTTTGATAGGAGATTTCCGAAACAGCGAAAATCACTCTAAATGTGAATCGCTATCAATTTTGTCACTGTCCAAGATTTTAATAAACGAGGCCCGTTCAGTTGAGAATACTTGTTCTCAGAAAAGAGACTTTTCTAACTACAATGCTCTCTAGCAGTATGAAATAAAACTCGTTAACTCTGCCTGTTTTATGATAATTATTTTGTTTTATTCAACAAATGGGGAAAGAATATTGACACAGTTTCATTTCGGCGACTTTCATTTAAACGAAAGTGTTCAATTCGTATGAAAATCAGGTTTCAATGCACATGAATAACTGACGTTGAACTATTTGTTCACCGTATTTCAAAATGATCAACGTTTTTGTGAACATTGGGTAAAGTTGAAATTACTTCGAATTTATAATTTTGATATTAATCTCTCACATTTTGCAAATATCAAATCGATAAGTTTCTCATAAGTTTTATTTACGCCTTGAAAACGATCGAATCTACGAAAATGATTGTATTGAAACTTCGTTACCCTTTTTTCAAGTACTGGTGATGGTTCTTATTGACTCCTAAATTCGTGTTATTTCAGACTGAACACCTTAATTGCTGGAGCCTTACCTTTCTCGTTTTCTAAGTGTCCCGTTACGAAATAAGAAGACAGCATCAATTGATTAAAACGTAACAAAGCACTGGAGTGGTCAAGTCGATATTTCGATGCACAAAGGACTCGCAGTAGGGTTATAAGTGCTGAAAACCATTCCAATTCACGAATCAGTCGTTTTAAGAAATCTCTACAACACCCTTACGCAAAGGCGACTAGGAAATTTGTCCAAACTTTCGACAGAGTAAAGTATTTAAAGGCACCTTTTGTCAGATCGGGTAATTTCTTTGATTTATTTCGCTCACACATAATTGATCTACTTTTCATTGCCACGAAATGTCTCAGTCCACGTGTTTCTTTTGCAGGCTATTGTAAACACAGCGACCGACAACTCGACGCTGATTGGCCCGCGGGGAGTCACGTGACACGCCTCACTTGTAACATGCAGTGATAAGTCGACGAGATAGTATGTCTGTCCGCTCTCAGAATGAAATAAAATTTGGAATTCGAAAGATGCAGAAGGGATACTGCGAGCCAATGCCGACTTACCAAGGTTTCTATCCATCCGAAAACGGATATAAGTATGACAATTACAACTATAACGCCATGGGACCCGATTTCTACAGCCCCACGAGCTGTGCAGTGCAAAATCACGTTGCTCAAAATAACGGGGAAACCTGCTTACAAGAATACAGCGATTCCCAGTATGACAGTTCCTGTATGCAAAACCCTGCGATGCAATGTGGGTCTGGGATGAACAACATCCAGCATAATCCCGCTGTGAAACAGGAGATTTATCCGTGGATGAAAGAATCAAGGCAGAACTCCAAACAGCGACAGAGCGTGGCGGGTAAGTCCCTTACTTGATGTATGGCCCCCGTGTCGCTTCTTGGCAATAAAACCGGCAACTATTGCCATCTAATAGCGACGGGCAATCTCTAGTGCTATTAGTTTAAATGATGCCGCGACTGACACAGTGATGTGTCACCTAAACCTGATGTTTTAAAACACTTAGAGAATTTTTTCACAAGAGAAAATGATGAATGGGGGCCAAGATTTCTGTCCCATCTTATAGGAGTCAATATGCTAACCATTTGTCTTACGGTGGATTCTCGTAATAAATCTCGAAAACTGCATCCTGATTTAAATTGATATATCTAATTTATTAAGTTTCACTTCAAGCAAAGACATGACAATATGATTAATGTAAAACCGACGTTACTCGCCAAATAACCACAACCAGTTTTATGACAGTTTATGAAATAATTTCAACAAAAAATATTCGATGTGCCCTTTTGTGAATGTTTAATGTTTTGTACTACGTTTAAAATGCCTTAATGCACATATAAATTTACTATATAATTTAAGAACTATATAATTAAGTCTAGAGTCTAACTACTGTATAATTATAGAAATGTAATTAGTAGCTGCTCTTTTTATCCAATCTTTAATATATGAGATCATTTTCTGTTATCGAATCTTATATGAGATCATTTTCTATGTGATTCCAACGAAAATACCTTTCTATTTATTCTTGTTTCTTGTTTTCACCATTTGCCAACTTTCAGTTTTAAAAAGTCTTATAAATAAAATGCACACTATTTAATGGAGACTTTTAATTGATTATGATATTTAATAAAACATATGCAATGTTATAAATACTTCATTATTAAATTAATATTTACTTTTCAATTATAGGTTAGAAATTATATATATCCTGTACGCTTCGTGTAGAAGGGTGTATCGTTCTGACGGCAAAATTAGAAGCACTTACATAAACTATCATGGTTAGTGTCAACACGGTCATAATATGGCTATAAAATTAAGAGATTGCTATCGTCGACACGAATAACATAGCTTACTCGGGATTAGAGCAAACCATAAATCTAATAGTGAGGTATACACCGGCACTCATATTTATCGTCGTTTTATCGAAACGAATTTGCCCCGAGAAATTTATGTTCTTTCCGACATCGAAATGGCGCAAGCACGGGAAACCAGTGCGCCTCGATTTACGAGCGTGTCTTCATTTAGCGATCGCGGGCGTGCGGCCAGCCCTTAATAGTGAGTCTAATTTCCCCTTAAATGCCCCAAAACGTGCTGGTCCCTTCTCCAGCCCCTATTGTTGAGGAGAGATTTTTTTTCTTCACAAAACTTTCTTCTTGACGTGCAGCGGGGCACACAAAGCATGACGACGGTCACATAAATTTTTCATTGAAACTGCCTGGATAAAACAATATCATTTTGATAATAAAATCTTATAATTATATATAACAATAATTTCAGCATACCCTTTAAATTGCTTATTCCGTACAAATTGTATGGCTTGGTTTTATTATTGACAGGTATGCCTGAATAACAAAAATAAAAATATAAATCAAAAACATTTTAAAACTTATAAATACTTCATCAAATGGTTATACATACACAGGTAGCTGTTGTTTCACTGTCAACACTTTTTAATTTTACCAATTCTTATAAATATGTATTGAACAATATTATTTTGTAATTAAAAAAACCAACACTATATACAAACAATAAAATGTATGTGAATCATACTGACATAGGTAACCAAACATTTTTCAATGTCATCTTTACAAACCTTCAAGGATTGAATATAACATATACAAAAATATACATAAATTTCTAGGTACCCCATTGAGTATTATATGCCCATGCCAACGTATTCTCACCAAGTTAAATTATATACTTTCTTATTTTAAACGTGTATTTATGGAAGGTTACACGCATTTATATGTTTTCTGCTTGTTGATTTCACTTGTTTGTGAAATATAACTTTCTCTAGAGAAAGTAGATGTTTGGTATGATACATATGGTGCATTGTTTGACAACATCACAAGTTTATAATAATTTCAAATATATATAATGATATGGAGTAATACATATTGTTCTCATTGTGACAATACTTAGTGTACTAGTTGTTTTCCAAGTCAAAAATGCTGCAACATGCTTAAACAAGTATGTTAAATTCACAAACATAATTGACTATAATATAAATAATGTTGTGTTTGTAATAAAGATTGCCTTAAGTTAAATCATTTTTAAAATAAACAAAGCTAAGTAAATAAACAAAGCTTAGCTCTTTACAAAAAATGTCAAATAGTGAATGCACTATAAATGTATAAATAATGTCTAGTCTTCTCACAAAATGTCATCAAGTGGATTGTCGAAATGTTTTGATAAAGTTTACCTATATTGTAAAGATCTTCAAAAAGTGAATTCAGTAAATAATATCAGTAATGATTAGTGTTTTAGAACGGTTCTCAAAACGTGAATTCACTCAATAATGTTTAGTTGTGGTACAAAGTGTGTCACAAATGCACTGATATCTTTACACTTTATATTTGTTATAGAGATTCTCAAAAAGTGAACTCACTAAATATGTGAATAACATTCAGGTTTCTTATCAAAGCTGTCATAAAGTGAATATGCTAGATATATAATATTTAGTTTTAGTTTGTTATAAAGGTTGCCATAGAAAGAATTCATTACATGTATAGCTAACGCTTTGATATGAAAACTGTCATAATAGGAAATCACAAGATATATAGATTAAGTTTAGCTTTGATATGAAATCTCTCTTGAGCTGAGGTCACTACATATGTGCATAAATAGCTTTAAAGACAAGATTTTAATACAGAAAGTCACTCAGATGGAAATAGTACACAGTATTACCTTATTCTAAACACATCACTTTCTCCCATAGAGAAAACACTAAACACACACATAGATTTTAGTGGTAGGCTGTCATACGGTATGGGAGTCAGAAGTCACGAGAGGGGTGTTATTGTAGTTGCCGTTGGACGCGTCAAGCTTCAACATGTACTCGATCAATAAATAAAAAATAACTCTTAATAATACTTAAGATTTCAGTGCTAATAAAACTCGGTCATGCAGAATAAAACGTTCCATCACCTGCTACGTTTTATGCAAGCGAGTAATTCTGCAAAGTAATATATGTTCACATCTCTCGCTTTATAGTATTAGAAGTTCGTCACTCGTGGAACAGATGTTCTTGTTGTCAATAGCACGCCACAGGATTACGAACAGAACACAGTGATGTTCTGGGATGCATAGCAAATCGTGTTAATATCACCCAACTACAAGCTCTGTAGACGCAATTGTTGATCATTTCAATGCGTAGGGTAAATAATCCTGTTTTTAAATCATCAATTTGTCAGCAGTTGTGTAGTAATATATAGCTAGTTGTGTAAACTATTCTGTGCGTTATTGAACTGAAACTCCATTCATGATAAATGTGTTCTGCATACGATGCAATGTTAAATATAAGGATTGCTTAAACCAGACTTGAGCACAAATTCATCTTCAAAAATATGGAATTGAAATATGTTCATATAATTAGGAGGATCGTTTTTTGGTATTGAACTTTTGAATATGGGAAGCAAATTTAGACGCCAAAGAAGAAAACGGCTTGCCATCGCCTGGGTTTAAGTGCACGTGGCATCACTTCGACATCACTTCTGCATCACTGAGTTTCATTATTGACAAACAACCCAAACACTCTCGTGATTTGACGAGATACACTTCAAAAACATCCTCTCCTTGCCTTTACAAGTTTTATAAATATCCTTATTTTAAGATACCGTCGATGGAAGCAAAGATGTTACCCTCTGAACACGCTGTTTCAATTATGAGAAATTCCGTTCCATGAAGATCGCCCTTGAAAAACGGCCCGGTCCCGATAAACGTGTTGCACTTCTTGTTGTGCGATTGGGCAAGATAAAATATTTCTTGTCTCCAATCACGCTGTCACTGGGCCGATAGCGCGATCGGCTGGCCGATTCTGCCATTAGTGTCAGATAAATTTCGTTGAAGCTTTCTCGACAACAGGAATCAACAGCCGTGGCCAGGTCGCGATTAGAATCGTTCTAAATCTGTCTTTTGTTTCAACTGAGGTTGCAATGTCTAATGAGTGCAAATGAATCATTTTATTTCATTCCCTCAGCTTTCTCGATTTTTAATTTTACAACGTTTATAACGTCTCTGTTCTATTCCGTTTTCAAAATTATCATCAAGGTTACCATTTTCAAATGAAGTTGAGAATGTCGAGATATTGTTATCGTTTTCCATACCAACCAAGTCGGTTTCTTTTTGCAATGTTTGTACAATACATACTACGTGGATGAACACTATCTCTTCATTACGACAATAAGCACATACCTAACATGTACTTCACAAACTATAATATCCAAACATGATATTTTCACAACCGTGTTACACTTTTAAATCATGTTACCAAGACTGTGGTTAAAAAACTCTGTGACAATTTTTACATTTCTGTTCGCAATGATTACTAAATTATCCGAATATACCCTTTTCACGCAGCATCTCAAAATAATAAACTATGCGAACTGGACATACCTGTTAGATTGGTTCAAAAGACTACATTCAAAATAAAAACAATTGTTTCATGTAGCAAAACTTATTTTTTTTAAATTACTTATCTCAATAAATTACAAAAAGAATCATCAAAACATTTATCGCATATTCTAAAAGAATACAGATATTTTATTACGTTTATAAAGACTTTACTTCGTGTAATGTTACATGATATTTTAAAATGTTCAACAATTGCTTTAATTAAATAAACCATCTGTTGAAATATAAAATGTGATGTCAGTAAATTAATTGACATATCTGTATCAAAGTGTCCAGTCAGGTGAAGGCACAAACAACTCAATAATATATCGATACCACAAAAATAATTAACAAACCAAGCCTTATCTATTGTAAGTCAAAAATAAGGTATTGGCGTTAGACGTCACTAAGCCGTCAAATTGACAAGCAAAGTCAAAATATCTGTCAAGAAACTTCTATATTTGAAGCGACAAACATAAGACCGTTGTACATTGCTGTCAGTCTAAATATTGCCACGATCGCTCAGCTCGTGTATCACGTCTATCTACAAATGCTATAGGCAGGAGTTTCGCTTGAGTGACGATAACGACAGAATACAAAACTATCTAGGCCAATGGTGTCTGTTTCAAAAAACAGCTGGCCATGAACGAAATATACATGAATTGCCCGAATGAAGTCCTGTTTCCAGCGCACAGAATTTGTATATGTATTCACCCCAGGTGTGTTTTGTGAGAAGGTCTATCCTGTTTGATCGTGTATGTTAAGAATGACTTTGACAATGTTTACTAGGAATAACAATATATCTGAATACATTTCAACGATATGTCACTATATAACATTTCATATTTTCAACACTCAGTAATTTTAAATTAGAATAAATAATGTATGTTGAGTTTTGAAAGTAAATTTAATGGACTGTTTTATATACAAAAGAAATAATCTTTGTAATTAAAAATATCGTAACAAAACGTTAATGTTAAACATTTTATAATAAAATATAAAATTTTCATTTATAGCATTAGTCTATACTGAATGTCGTATACATACAAATATATACTGACGTGCAAAAGAAACGATACCAAATGATTCCAGTTAGTTCTTCCCTTGCGTCTTTATGTCATAGTTGATAAGGATGCTTGAATTTCAATTACTATAATTTGAATGACATCATGTCATTGATAAAACCTCCTACTCCTGAAAGGATATCTCTTGTATATCCAACGCATTTGTGAATTTATTCAGTAGTCTCTTAAAATCTTGGTACCGTTTCATTTGCACGTCAGTAGATATATACTGAATCAAAAGAAACAACACCAATTTACAAATGTAAGAGATGTGTATTCAAAAGGGGGCTGTTTTAGCATGAGGGAGCTAAATGACAATCCATAGAGACTTTTGATGAACCCTGACACACTGACACATGGAGTTGGAAAAGGCATTGAATATATTTGAATTTGTGTCGTTTCGTTGGTACCTCAGTATGTTTAGGTTAAATACTGCATAGTAAATGTCTGTAATGCCTTTGCACTGAGACAGCAAACGGAACCTCGTCTTGCTCTATGATACTCCTCTCTGGACAGACTGGCCTCATAAACCCTTTTCCCTCCGCTATTCGTTATACTTTTAAATGCAGTTGTAAAAGTTCAAGATTTGAAAATTGTCTAACTGCTTAGTAACTATCATGAGATATAACTGAGTTTGCTTGGTAATAAAACAATATGACAAACCAGGTGAACAAAATCAGTTGTTTTATTTGATAATGTGTATACTGGGAATTTACGAAAACATTGATCTTTAGAGGGAACTTAATATTTGGCAGTCAATATCAGACCATGTCTAACATTACTGGAGCACACACACATGTAGCGAGAAATATACTGCATGGAGAATGGCGTGGCTTGCTATCTCGTTGGCTTTTGAAGTGCGTTTAAAATAATATGAACAACGTCACGCCTTATCAACAACTGTTATAATCAGTGGCATGGCCAGTTCATTCCGGATAAGTAAAGGAATATTTCAACACATGCATAAAGTAATGTTTCCAATTTTTCACCAAGGGGTATAAATAACGTAAGTTTTCAGTGCCATTTCATGTCGTAGGCTGATTCAGGATTTTCGAGGATTGCTCCCCCCCCTTCTGTATCCGCGTATGCATGTACACATTCAGACGAATGATCTGTGATAGAAATGTCAGTCAACATGTATTCTTATTTCTAAGGCCAATAACAGATTAAAGTTTTTACTGATTTTTAATTTCAAAATTACGCAACTCTTAGGTTTTAATAATCATAATAACAATAATTCTTTATTGTCCCAAGGGAAATTTGATTTACATTCACAGGCCAGCAGTCAAAATAAGGACTAATGTACATAAATACGATAAAATACATAAATACAGACAACAACAACACCATATCACAGTTAACAGTGGATACAGGGATGCTTTGCAGGAGAATCAATAAAACTAGAGTTTGCTAAGAGTAAATTTTGTACTTATAAACGTAGGAAACGCTTGTTTCAGCTTAATGTTGAGACTCAAGATATACACGAAACGTATTAAGATGCCAAAATCTTGTAACAAAAAATGTAGCAAAAAATTTAGGTTTTAAATTGTCTGAAACAAACATAAACACATATTTATTAAACTGACATTCCGGGTTGTCTATATCACGTCGTCTCCATGACAACCGCACACACTTCCAGGAGACGGTAAGTCTGCGGCCATGTCGGTAAAAGTTGTTCAAACATGCTGTAAAAGCATGTTGGCTACACCAAGGGGATTTCGACCATAAAGATGAAAATACGGATCGAAAGAACAATGGCTTTGCTTGTGTTAGGTTATCAGCTAGGCACATGTCTCTGGCCTTACGTGACGTCCATGTTTTCTGTTTCAGAACCCACCAAGCGAGCAAGGACGGCCTACACGAGCGCTCAGTTGGTCGAGCTGGAGAAAGAATTTCATTTCAACCGTTATCTGTGTCGACCTCGTCGGATAGAAATGGCAGCATTATTGAACCTGACAGAGCGCCAGATAAAGATTTGGTTCCAGAATCGCCGGATGAAACACAAGAAGGAATCGCGGGTGAAAGGCTCTGACAAAGTGGGTTCCAAATCCGAAGGGAGCTTCTCTGGAAGTGATTCAGACACTCATGAGTTATCCAGTGACGGAATGAAACCTCCGACCCCAACAAACAACACTCATCGCCTCAACGCAACCCCAGATCTACCACCCGTGTGTGAGCAAGGTCTCAACATGGTACGACCCCCCAGCCAAGGCAGCATGGTTAACCCTCCCCAGCTCAGTCCAATTTCTCAGAGGGACAGTCCTAACCTTAGTATGAAGCACTCAGGAGGCCACCCAAACCACAATCCGTACCCACCAAACAGTCATGTGACCTACCATAACAACGGACATTACATGCAACACGCGATGCCATCGTCTAACCGAGGTTACCATGGAAACGGGATGATGATGTCAGGCGGAATGTACCAAGATGTACAACAAATAGACAATGCCAGTCAGGGACATGGTATGACGTCATTACCAATGATGACGTCATCACAAATGAGTTGCTCAGTGGCCTCAAGCGGTTATAACCAAGGACCTTATGACTATATCCCAAAATTGACTCATTTGTAGAAAAATGAGTAATTTATTAATGACAATTTGAAGAAAAAGGTTCATGAATGTTCACGCATGCTTGTAGAATATTTGTAGATTTAGACTCCCCCAAGAAAATCCACCTAATAACAATTACACTCCAGTTGCCAAACTAACAGTTCGAGCTAGAATAGATTGATTGCAGTTGTTCGACAGACTAAATCTCTCGTGGAGTTCGCGCAACAGCAACACCCCTTCCCTACTTGCCGTATAGATTTTCATGCAGTTAACGTGAATTCATCTCTTGGTAATGCATGCACGATAGCGTAAGACTAATTCAGTTATGAAAAAAATCTTTAAGCTTAGGCGACTTAGAGTAGAGATCCAAGCTCTTAATGAACTCAGATTGGAAGGTTTATGTCACAGAAAGTCACATGTGCTAATATATTATAAAGCTTTCAGGCTGTTTATTCAATTTTACCTGAATATATTTATACCGAGAAATATCATGCATCATTCTCAAATATTTGAAGCATACTGACAGACAAAAGAAACGATACAAACATTTTTGTCAGCTTTTGTCCATCTCCATTTGTCTGTACATTATATTTCTTTAAAAAAGGTTATTAAATGCAATGTTATTCACAAGATAAAGACAACCTCATCTTGAATGGATATATCTTGCATATACGTGTAACACATTTGATAGTTTATGTTCAGTCGTCTGTCAAAGTAATCGTTTCAGTATGTATTATGTTGATAAATTAACCAGGGTCTTGATTATAAAGATTCAGAATTTGTGCGAGGTTGGAATCATTGCAAATGTGTGTCTCTAAATTAAGGGTACTTGTCTGTTGTTTGTAGATGTTTACCATTCGATATATTTAGTATACTTTGTAAAATTTGGTACTTAAAAGCTCATGTTCAGATGTGTAGGTTAGTATCATAAATTTCATTTATTTTTACACGATTCGAGTTGTGTTGATCGCTAGAAATCCATATTTATTTATTCTATTTTTTGCTCTTGATTCTGCCAAAACTGGTGTCAATTTCAAGAGCCATTGCAACTGACAAGACAACAGCCGGCAGCTGTTCTTCAAATCTTTGAAGTGGGCAATGCTTTGTTTATTTCTATGACATAACTGTCATTCATTTTCATTCAGGCCTGTCATAACTTAAGTTGTTTCAAGCACGTAAGTGAAATATACACCCCGTGGTCATTCTAAACTTCCTTTTGGACATGCGAGGACAGCGTGGTGAAATTGACCACTTTGATCTATTAGCGAAATTGACGAACAATAACATCCTTGGACTAATCCTATAATATCACTCTTATAAACGAATTAGCTTTCTGCCCTTTAGTAAGCGAATTGATTGTTCTGATAGACTCTGGGCCTAAGGGGCGATAAAACCCTTTGAGTCTAAAACTAATTTCTGAGCCTGCTCGACCATACCTTTATAAAACGCACGCGCGACATTTGGACCTCTTGTCCCTCAAAACACGACAATTGTACGCCGATTGGTCATAGCCATTTAAATCGGATGAACCTATTCAATGCTGATGTAATCAAACGAAATCCGCCATATTGGACAAAGTGGCTGGCTGAATGGACATGCGCAACGCATCTGCTTTCTGCCTCGGGAACAATCAAAAGTCAAACTTTGATCACTGAAACGGAAAGAGCAAAAGAATCGAATCTATTTAAGATATGAAGTTCCAATAAAACGACAAGGAGTGAAACTTCTTATATCTTGCCGAAGTCCATTCTTTGGATCAGCATCATATCGACATTTGATATCAAGACGATTACTCTTCCAAAAGGCATAGTTTTTACCGTAAACTGCAGTCGGTTCCCATCACAAGACATGCCTTCAATTGAATCTGCAAGCAGTCACCTAATTGTAGTTATTTGGATTAAAACAAATAATTCGAGTAAAACATCAAGATTTTAAATAACCTACGTACCTACTGAAGTATATAATACTTAATATCTTTTGAGAATTAATATAACTTATAAAAACTATTTTAGCGTCTTTAATAGTTATTAAAATTCGGTTCTATACTTGAATATTATTTTGTGCCAAATCATTAATTTTGTTAATGATTTTTAAACGTCTGTCTCCAACCATATTTCATTTTGTATCGGTGATAGCATTATCGAGGCTAATGTTTGTTGTATGTCAGGCTTTAAGATTAATAATATTTTAGCATTAGCTTTCAAAATAAAAAAAAAGTAATTGAACAGTGAGATTTAATATGAATTTTAAGATTATATGCATAAAGAAATTAAAATTACTTCGTTCCTGGCACGAGTGTTAGTGATACTTAACATCGTCTTATTAAATACAAAATGTGTGTGAATGTATTTCTTATATGCCACATACCTAAATCGTACGCTCTATCTGTGTACAGTTTTGAAATTGACGACTAAATGTTGATGGACATAATGAAATGTACAAGCAAAACGAGAATTATCCAAGGGTAAAGTCGGCGGCGCAGGGTAATATACATGATAATTTCGATATTAACACGTACTTAATCGCTGAACGGAGCTTGGGTGAGAACGTGGTTAGTCTAGCCGTTAATGTCTGCATGATTTTCCGTCTTAGCGTTTGATATAGAATCAAGAATGATTTCCGTTTCAGCATCTTGTATACAGAACATGGAAAGAAAATTGTGATATTTTTGAGTTTTGGAGTAAAATGAATATATGTATACTTGAGTTTGTTTTTCTCTGTGTCTACTTAGTGTGTTGTCACGATTGAGCAAAGTCTGAAGATTATCCCAGTGCATGATACTCCTCTTGGTTGCGATCTGCTTTAGGTATCATGAAAAGGACATGATCTCTCTCTCTCTCTCTCCCTCTCTCTCTCCCACTCTCTCTCTCTCTCCTTTTTATTTATCAAGGCAATTCAATGATTTGCATGACCATCGGAGTTAAGTCACCTTTGGTTTCTTGTTTGAGGGGAGAACTGAGAATATGTAAAATCGACTTGAAATGACTGGTATTGTCAAATCAGGAATGGTACTCGAGTGAGGCACCGAGCTTCCTTATGGCATTAGGAATTGTGACAAAAGTCTATTGTCTGGATGAGACAGTGCCGACAAGAAGAATCTGGTTGGGCTGCACAAGGAGAAGTATATACATGTACTTGGCATGACGGTTCAGTATCTTTATTCGAATCTTTGCAACTCCAGCAGCAAGGCAATTGGACCGTTCTAAAACTGTCCAAGTTTAGTGAGCAGGACATAGATATCAAGTGGAAAACTGAATACCTTTTATGTAGTGGTAATGGGCTGCGTAAGAACCAAGGCTGTAAGTTCCCAGAGTGTTGAGATCCTAACAATGGAACTACAGTACAGTATTGTTTAGACTCAACAACACAAGTTCACTAATAGTTCATTAAATCGCATGATGCTTAAATAGAAGTGAACATATAGGACCATGGAATCATCTCTGTACCTGCAGAAATCTATTTTTGGAAAGGTTGGCAAACATTTAAAACAAAACAAAATGTGTTGGATAAGCACTGGGGTCATTCGATTAGGGAGCGACCATTTGATTTTTATGAGGGGAGTGGTTGGAAGTTGTTTCTCTTGCAAACTACTTTTTTACGTCATGGTGTGATACAATCTATTTTGTTTCTCAGATAATTGCTGACAAAAGATTTAAATATTACGTTTGATATTTAGTGTACTTACAGAAATATAAAATGTATTATTAAGGTTGTAACGCTGATCAGTGGCGCCCATTATCTTGGAGATGATGATACCATCACAGGTTGTTGTTCAGATTGTAGGGTAGTCTGTCTCACAGACCCTGAATAACTAATTTTATCCAATGCCAGTCTCAGTTTAGCAAGTCTAGATAAAACCA
>JAUELE010291909.1:0-17366 GCA_031471655.1 Diodora aspera
CCCCCTCCCATCAAAAAGTTCGAGAGGAGCGAGGCAGATAAGACGGTCAATATATAAGTAATAACATCATTTTCCGTTGGCTTCTGTTGTCACTGAAGTATCGACTTTATCGGAAATATTATTTCACTAAATTGACTGTCCGTGTATATATTTGATGTCAATAGGCACAGACAGTCGTCGACCTTCGCCGGTGGTCGAAGAACTTGAGTTGTAGTCTATGTGCAGGAAGGGTTGGAGAGTATGAGTACAAGTAATTGTAACTTGTTGATCATGTGTACAAGTAAGTGCAACTTCTTGATCATTGTACACGTGATTCTGGATCATGTGACTGTTGATCATGAGTACAAAAGATCGGTGATCATGTGAACAAGTTGTTGCTGATCACATTGTGCACACGTGGTTGTTGATCGTTGGGGGTCAGTGGTGGTTATGATGAGTACAAGACTACAAGTGTCTGTTGATTATGTGCACAAGCAGGCGAGTAGCTGCCTATACACGAGTACGTGGCTGAATCCACATGATTCTGACAAAAGAAATTCAGCCAACGTTTACACATACTGCAACATGTCTACTTGACTACATGCTCATATAAAACGTCCCTTGCCGTTTCTATACTAAATAGCCCTTGAATGACCCCCTCTGCAATACAAATCCTCGGAAATGGAGCTGGGGTTACGTAAGAATTTTTTCCGTTTGCCAAAATGTATGAATCCACATCAATAGAGGGCTAGCTACGCCCATGACAAGTAGTTATTAATCATATACTGACGTCCAAAAGAAAGTATACCAAGATGATTTTGAGAGACTTCTGAATAAATTCACAAATGCGTTGGATATACAAGAAATATTCCTTCAAGACTTGGAAGGTTTATCAATGAGATGATGTCAATCAAATTACACTCACCGAAATCCAAGCATCCTTTTGATCAACTATGGGATAAAGACGTAGGGGAAAATAATTGAAATCATTTGGTATACTTTCTTTTGGACGTCAGTATATGTACAAGTGGCTGTTGATCATCAGTACAAGTAGATGTGGTTGCTGATCATCTATACACGTGGTTGTTAATCATGTGTACAAGTGATTGTTAATCTAATACAAGCGATTGCTGTTGTTGATTATAAGGCCAAGTGGCAAATAATCTTAGTGTATGTTCACTGTGTGTAGTGGTTGTTTGTAATTGTGAAAGTGGTAGTTTGTTGTGTTTAGAAGTGGTCGCAGATAATGTCCTAAATCGGTTTGTAGTTTTCCCACACTCGCACACTCGCGCTCATCACTTACACACCTTTCAAGGACACACTTCCTGTTCCTGTCTTACAATCCATTATCGCGATGACACACGCTAGAAAGGACTCAATTAATTTTTAAACACACCGTGAGACACACAGCCGAGGGGCCACATATTCAATTTACGAATCCCTTGATGTGTAATAAAGCCAGGCCGAAATGCGATGTAGAAGGTGACAGGTATATTGGCATCCATTGCTTCTCCCTCATCCTCGAATGTTACCGATTTAACGCCCCCTGAGGAATAGATTGTTGAATTGCTTTCATTTTCCTTCGTAACATGTGACGTCAATCGATATATTCTTGCCGATCTTGTGTTCTCGGAAAACGAAATGAGCTGTTGCCGCGAGATCCCGCGTGACCTTCACTCCCAGCCTTGTTGTTGATAACCTTTAAACGGCACGTGTTGCCGGCGCATGTCAACAATGCAAAACCAGTCAAATGCACGTCGTTTCTTTCAATGAAATTAAGGGTTCAATTAAATTTGCATAAGGGTTGAATTTTACATTTCTAAGCTGTAAAATATACGTTTCTTTTTGGTCGTGCTGTCATATGTTTTGTACGTGTGCAACTTATTCCCAAAAGTGTATTTTAATTTCACATTACCTCTAAATTAATGATTTAATTAGACCCTATCCTTTTTTGGATGCGATGGTAGTCACGTGACGGGTCAATTATATTCCTTTGGCATTCGTATCAGCTAGTGCGTTTACAGTTGAAAGGGCAGTTCCGAACAAATGTCAAACACGAAGAACGATCAGATTAAATCCTATAATCTGCTTCCTTCCCTTTGGTTCTTTGAGGACGTACTTCTTATGCTAAGAGTCGGTGTCTATATCTGTTCATTAACTAGGGGTCATTTACTTGTCAAGGAATGTAAGTTGAGCCATGATCTGCGCTGTGACTACATCCCCTCGGAGTGTGCAACTGCTGACAGTGAGATGGCAGGTTATATAGGACTGTATTCTGACATGGTGCTCTTCTAGTCACAATGTATACTTGTTTCAATATTCGGGACTCCTTAAGCATACATGCTTACAATGCATGTGGTGATTTAACAACTCTGCAGCAGAGTATGTAGTCACAGGTCTCATGAATCGCACGTGCGCACCTTCAAACATCTAAACTATTAAACAAACTCGATTGAGCACGCCATTCCACCAACCGGAAGATATTTGGATTTTTGAGCAAACTCAACTTATCTTTGGCTACTACACTAGTAATATGAACAATATCAACAAAACTCGCCAATGCAAAACGTCACCAATCCTTACACGTCTTGACAACAGATCCGAGTTTCATTTGACACTCTCGTGTTTATTCCTTGCTCCTTATAGAAATCTACACCACTCAATTTATTTAACTACCATTTTTTTCAATCAAAAGTTGTTCCTTGTTTATGTGGTGACATACATAGACTTCTACATAACTGAACCTAGTTCTTATGTAATTGTAATGGTCATTAGCGTCGGATTTGTAATCTGGCGATCCGGGTTCGCCACCGGCTCGCGGCGCTGTGTTGTGTCCTTAGACAAGACACTTAACTTCAATTGTCTCAGTCGACCCAACTGAAACTGGGTACATTTGATGTATTGCTGATGTTTGTATGTTCTTCAGACCCTTGTGCACTGATATGCTTTGGCGAGCATGCTCTATTTCTTCTTCTGCTCTGCCTCCATCTATGTGTGTGTTTTAATTATGTTGTATACTCACGTACCACCGTGGGTGGTCTTTTCGAGTAAAATAAAATTCTGAAATTCTGGATTCAGGAGTTGAGAGAGTGTGAAAGAGGTTAATGTTTAACGTGCACACTCCAGATATATGAGAGCAGCTTTCTGAATATCAAGAGGACATACCTATTTCAAGACTTTTGAATAAAACATCCATAAAATGAAAAAGTGGGACGATTTAAAAAAAATATTTGTTGAAATTCACGTGATCCATCAGTTTTCTTTTCTTTTTGTCAATTTTTTTTATGCGAATAAATAGATCCTTTTTTGATCATCTTTTTTTCTTGCTCGGAATCTTTGCAATTGTTACAGATGAAGCGTTCGTCGTTCTTTATCTGTGAGTGTCTCTCAGTTTGACTCGAAGTCCGAAAAGTCTGTGGCAATGTTTACAACAGGATCATCGACTGATAAAGATCTTCTGAAGTCTGTGACGCTAGCGCACTACGTTTTTCTTCCAATGTTGTGGCCAATATATAGTTGTTTATTAAGTTCCCTTTGGGATAAGGGAATAATGTTTATAAATGACTTGTTGAAAGAAATTGGAAGTTTGATGAGTAAAGAAGAATTTCAACAATGCTATCATGTAGACATTGACTTTATTGCATACATGTATCAAGGAATTGTAAATGCTGTTCGATCGTACTGTAGTAACTGTAATGTGCACTCACTTTGCAGAAGCAAATCTCCCATTCTACCCAATGACATTCAAGAAAACAAAGAAAAGGATACCAAAGGTATTACAATGTTTTACAAACATGAACAAAAAATTGGGAGAATTTGCTTTTGCAGAACTACTTATATACTCCTACAAAGTGTACTAACTTAGATGGGTACAATTTAGAACTATTCGCTGTATTTTGAGCACCAATGTGTACCTAAACAAGTTAAGATAAGATTTGTGTAATCTGTGTAATGAGTACCCAGAGACAATCGTGCACATGGTGTGTGAATGTGAACATATTGTAAATGTTTGGGACGACTTAAAGCAGTGGTTAGAGACAAGAACTGAAGGTACAATCAATTTCGCAATGACAAAAATATATTTGGCATAATTGAAAAATAACAACTAATGCTAATGATATCATTTTGATAACACAACAAGTAATCTACATGCAGAATAGAAAGACCATTAATCAAATAGAAATCATATAAAAAGAGAACTAAACAACTGTATATTATATCTATTGTATTGACTCTGACAATAACTAATACTAGCTGGCATAACACTAAGAATTGTGAAATGTCGATGACTTGAAATGGATGCGAAGTGAAAATATGAAAAAAAATAAACAGTCGGTATCATTGTCTTCCATAAAATCATCAGTGACAAACTCGATGACTCCCACACACTACCACATTTCTCCTTATGTCTTGGTCAACAGCTTTGTTTTTACGTTCCCTTAGAAATATAATCGAACAAATATGATCACTTTCAGTAAATCTATGTGAACGCATGAGTATCGCTGACAACATTAGAGTATCAACAGTTCCGAATTGTAACCTTGATTGCTAAACAGTTGTTTGGTTACTGTGGTATAGCAGAATACGACTTCCGTTTTCTCTATTGACGCACGGCTTGCATTTTGCTAACGCTCTCTTAAAGGATAACAACACCGACGTATCCACATCTAAACTACTCTCACGTCTGGTTATTTTTTAATTTATTTAGTGTCATGTAAAACACTAGAAAGCAAAAAACACGAGGTATGCACGTTAAAGCTATGAAATTTAAATTGCTGACAGCAGAAGAAAAACTTTAATTACGAAAAATGCCAGTCACTTAAAAAAAACCCTGAACGTACATGTAATATTAATGAAATAATAGCAATGAAAATACAAAACATCAAGCACACACATTTCTTCAAAGCCGTCAAGTGTTGTTTTACGACATACCTAAGACAATTGATGTTTGGTTTGTAGTTGTACAGTGTAATTATCATACATAAATAATATATACAAGTGGCAAAATAATGGGTTTTTTCTCTTTGAAAAAATAAAATACTTGTAAAGAACATCACGTTCTTTAAGCCTTCTTCGAAAAGTTTGCGAAAGCAAAAGACATAAGTAAAATCTGATATTAATAAAATACTCATAATTGCAGTTTTCGCGAAAGGGTAATTGCACGTTGAGCAAAAGAAGCAATTACTTTTTTTATCCGCTATATAGAGACCAGGAATTCTGAACAGTACACCCTTCAGATTTCTCATCTCCAGTGATCGCATACTTTCAAAAGAATGATTCTTGTACAACGTCTGTCCGTCAGAATAAAATCTTCAAGACCTTTGTGTAGGGTGTCAGCTTCTCATATACATATTTAATAATGCTAACTAGTAGGCGTTACCGCATGTGCTCTTACGTTGAGACCGACATAGTCTGTGACGACGTGGTAGCCAATATTTAATATATTCCTGTTGGTGTAATTGTTACTTAACTCTCGAAAATGAGACCTGTAAGATGGAATTGAAGATGGAGCGATGGAATGGTAGATGTAAAGGGAGAAGGAGAGATGGAATAGACGATGGAGAGATGGAATAGGAGATGGAAAGATGGAATGGGAGATGGAAAGATGGAATGGGAGATGGAAAGAAGGAATTGAAGATGTCAAGACGGAATAGGAGATGAAGTATGGATTGGGAGATGAAATATGGAATGGAAGATGGAATGAAAGACGGAAACATGAAATAGGAGATGAAGTATGGAATGGGAGATGAAATAGGAGATGGGAAGATGGAATTCGAGATGGAAAGATTGAATGGTAGATGAAATATGGAATGGTAGATGAAAGATGGAAAGGGAGATTAAATATGGAATGGTAGATGAAATATGGAATGGTAGATAAAAGATGGAATGGTAGATGAATGATGGAATGGTAGATGAAATATGGAATGGTAGATGAAAGATGGAATGGGAGATGAAAGATGGAATGGGAGATGGAATAGGAGATGGAAAGATGGAATGTGAGATGAAATATGGAATGGTAGATGGAAAGATGGAAATGGATATGGAAAGATGGAATAAGAGATGAAATATGAAATGGGAGATGAAGTATGGAATGGGAGATGAAGTATGGAATGGGAGATGGAAAGATGGAATAGGAGATGAAGTATGGAATGGTAGATGGAAAGATGGAAAGGGATATGGAAAGATGGAATAGGAGATGAAGTATGGAATGGGAGATGAAATATGGAATGGGAGATGGAAAGATGGAATGGAAGATGGAGAGATGAATGGGAGATAGAATAGCAGATGAAAGATGTAATATAAGTCTACAGTAAAGAGAGTCTTGTGAAGGTCCAATTTGTTAGCTATGAAATTGACGTAACACAATCTCTCTGTCAGGTGACTACTTTTGACATCTATCTATCAGTAGATCGTTGAAAAATAGCTTCCACTAACCAAACGTTTCTATGATTAAAAATGCAAAACCCGATTGATCGTATATATTTACAAGTCGTTTGTAAAATCATATGTATTCTAGAGTGAAACATAATTATAAAACGAATCCTGTGACAGAAACAGACCCCAGTTCAAAATTGTTTCCTTTTCAATCGTTCTAACCAATGGCAATACAGCAACCTGCCGTGGCTAAATATGAGACACCAGGAACTGAATTAGCAACGGGGCATTTAACTACTGAACATTTACGTCTATGAGTCTGTAGTGATATCACTCATGGTGACGTATAATATTTTACTTATGCCTAAAGCCTTACACCTGACAGTTGATCGACATGTCATGTGACTAATAACCTGTCGTCATCTGCAGTGACAGCGACAAACGTTGCCATCCGTTATCTGCGATATTATGCGTAGTCACAACGGAAGGAAAGTATGTCACGCCAGATTAAATCTATAAAAGCCGTTTATTTAATACAGGTGTGCGTGTCTCACCTGTTATGCGACGTATTGATCGTTCGGGTCAAGTTATAACACGTTATAACATGTTATAAAATGAAGTACTTTCAAGTAAAGCAAGTGCCCCTTATTGTAACGCATGGCTGAAACGCTCTATATGTATCATGACCTGGACACAGTGTTCAGCTGAATAAAATCCTTTGTAAATATATATGAGGTCATGCATACAGCTCCGAGAAACGTCTATGCATGTACTATAGCATTTCAACAAATTTGTTAGTTTATATATTTATTTGAATGATGACTCGTAATTTATGATGAGAGGGGAGGAGATACCATTCGTCACAAGTTATCACAGGTTTTGATGACTCATAACATTTTCTGTATTATATTCATGACCACTGTTAAAGTCTGTGTCACTTTGTCATGGCTCCTAAATGTGTCATTTGAAAAGGCTCCTCGTCTTAGTTTAATTGTTCATGCCCCACGCTCCCAATATTGTTACACTGTTTTAATACGCCCCCTCACAATAAAAGGTCGATCTCTGAATATGCAATTAAATGTATCTATGTGTATTTTCTCAACACGATGTGCCACCAATGTAGGTCACCCTGTACGCGGAACGAAGGTCACGAACAGACTGGTTGTTATTGACTCTGGGCCTCGATACAAATACTATGCTTATAAGCATAAAGTGTTGAATGAAAGAGAATGGAAAACATCAAATTGAAATGATAAAAATTATATGTGGAATAATGAAAATAAAGTCAATAAAGTACTTATCTAACAGCTCTAATACATGTACATATATATTTCTACAAGGTATGAGCGTGATTGTATTGGTATTGTGAATGTGTATACGAATCGAAACTACACTCATCGGGTACTTGCAAACGTACGCTAATAACTATTTATAATAACGAAAAAAGGTCTAAAATAATTACACATAGCAAATGAACAGGACTGTATGAAAAACATAATATGACAGATGTGTTTGTACAGAGAACGTGTATTCGATAATGTGGGTGTTAATTAGGTTTACGTTACCAACACAGAGATGTTGTGGCTTGTGCTGCTCAAGGTTGCAGGACGCCCTCGGCACACAATCAACAACACCTTCAGGAACGGAATGTAGATTCGGAATAATGTTCTGCTGGATGAACATCACTAGCTTCCATTGAGAACAGAACAATATAAATTACAAGTTACGGAATTTTTCTCAGTTACCCTGATACTTACAAGTTCATAGTAATAATAACTGCTTGAGAAATTAGACACAATGACTAACAACGCAAGGCCCATATGTTTGCAAGGGATATATCAGGAAGAGCTGGCGGTTCCAACTGTGGCGTTCTTAATATAACTACCTAGACTTTGGTTATTGTGATGGTTGGACAAAGTAGTTAACTGATCATTTCGTAACAGGCACTTAATATTCCAAAGTGGTTAATGTTAAAATCAAAGCGATTGTCTTCAAACACCATTTTGTCACGAGGCGTGCATTTGTAACCACATGAACACCAAAACACTTCAGAGAGTTCGGCAGGGGTATATACCAACTCTGTCAACTGACCAGTTCGTCTACCCGTCATACAACAATGGTTGGCAGGCAAGATGTCCCTACAAAAAACCAGATACTTTTTTGATGCCCAAAAGCTGTTTTGAAATGTCAGTCTGAAAAATCTTGGACTATCTGAATAAAACATTTCATCGCCATCATAAATGTCATCGCGATCAGGAATGTCAGCACGGTCAGTAATTTAACCGCTGGGTATATTGAGCAAATTTGAAATGAACTTCACAAGAGAAGCGAATCCCCATTAATGATATTTAGATCCTGACATTTTCCTCTGATCGAAAGTTCAGGGCTTATTGACCATGCTGGTACATTGACGTTAGTTACAATCAACGAGACCGTGAATTGATTTTCTTTCAAGGCTGCCACATCTCTTGGTCCTTTCTATTAAGGTCACAGCGAACACATGTTCTTCCTAAATATCACGTTCACAGTACAAATTGAAAGAAATTGTTCAAGCAATGATACATTATGACAATCAAGTAATTAATAGTTTCTATCTCACTGGCAACTGAAACTCTATCAGTCATCGTGATAATTGCGGCATCAAGTTATCACCTACTTTCATTTTAAGGTTTACTTTTGTTTTCACATTGTAATGGTGACCTGAATTATCCAAAAATATGTTGTTTTTAAGTACTCAATAACTATCTAATAATTGATTATCGTAGTAACACCAGGGCGCAAACGCATATCCAAAGTGACGTATAACAATATAAGGAAAAGGAAACTGAGTAACTAGTATATTTTCATAAGTTTAATGGAGGTTGTATGTTTCCGTCCTGGTTTTCGTATTCTGAGATATGAAACAAGGAAGTGACTGTCATCAGTTACATGGTAAAAGAGAATTAATTGAAACCCTTTTGGGTAACAGGAGATCACACGTAACTAAATGAACAATTATTAATTAAAATACGTGAAACGTGAAAGAAAGACTCTACCATTAAGTTAGAGAACTGAAGTGTTTTCAGTTTCCTGAGTGGTTACATTTGCCTATCTATGAATAATGGAATATGCCGGAAGTTTAGTAGTCAGCTGCAACCAATCAGGAAAATTGGAAATACCTCAGCCGTTCAACTCCCGATTAAACTCTGGACAGAATCTTGTGTGTGGTGTATTGTTACTTTATTTCCATTAGTTTTAGCAAGTGGGTGTGAGTTGAAACTCGATGTCTTTGTAGGAACGATTAACCTATTAGGCAAGTATAATGAAATATACAGTTCTACTCATATACTACTCAACTTTTGAAAGGGATGCTAATTCATCTGTACGCGAGGCAAGACTGAAGCGGCCAAATTAACCCCCCTCTCTCTAAGAATCGATCATATCTCTTAAATTGCCATGGAATACGAAGAATCAATCAAATCCTGAATACCCGTTAAGCCAGAACAAAAACAAAACTAACAAAAACAGGACAAATGCACATGAACTAGATGGATGTATAGTTTCTGAAATGACGGCCATGCTTAAATCAAAAGGCAAGTACCTCTTTGGTTCAGTAATATTCGTATTTTACTGTGATGTTCATTATCTGATATAAAAGTGCATATTGCGTCTACTAAATATAGACTAAATAATTATAAGTTACTATAGAGTGAGTGGGTCTTTCGGGCGTTATGGGGAAATTGTTTGACGTTGTCCCATTCTGTCTGTGTCTCGGGCCATGCGATACCTCCCGTTCGGATGTTCTTCGTCCCTGCCAAACCGTTTTATAGGCTCACTAAATTTGTAGTTACCTACGTTGTGGCTCATCAACTTTGCATGGAGACCATATTCAGAAGATACAGTCTTTCTCAACTCAGATAAACTCGGCAAGGGATCGTCTGGCAAGTTCATTCCAAAATTTCGCATTTCAGGCCGTTTCTGCCAATTTTGAACGACAAACGAAATGTTCCCTCTAAAAACATACCACTCAGTGATATATGATTCAAATATACGCTGCTATGTTCACGAAAAGCAGTCACAACGTTAACACTGTTCAAATCATTATAGTTTTCCGAGCGGTAAATACAAATCTGGGTGACCTCAGTGAGTCCTCTGAGAAAAGAATATGAGAGTTACTTCCCTTAGGACTATCGCATTCTATAAATAGACCATCGCAAAGCATACATTCAAAAATCAGTGTAAACAGATTTGGGGTAATATTTAACTGATTGTTAACTGAATCATCCCTCATTTAACCCTGAAATGGTTCAAAACTATTATTTTTACTTTAGAATATTAGCATCCGCGTACCATAAAGGGCACTTAAGGCGTCCGGCGTACCGTACCCATGCGTACGGAATGCAGTTTAACTTGGCACGGAACATGGAATACGGCGCATGGAAAGGTGGTTGGAAGCCTCAAGACTAAACTTCGGAATTTTTAACACATGATAACTGTATCTATTTATTTTTGGAGAACATCGTGACATGACACCAGCAATTGTCTACTAGAACTGGCAATGGCGTTGATTATGTTGATCCTGACATAAAGTCAAAACATGAAGAGTGCCAACAAAGCGTAGAAAGGAGTTCTTTTGTTTATGAAATG
Source organism: Diodora aspera (assembly GCA_031471655.1). Taxonomy (NCBI): domain Eukaryota; kingdom Metazoa; phylum Mollusca; class Gastropoda; order Lepetellida; family Fissurellidae; genus Diodora; species Diodora aspera. Next base: position 10,981 of record JAUELE010291909.1, read on the forward strand.
GAATTCGTCAAGTCTCTAGCAACGTGTATGATATCCTTAAGCATCGATCACACTCCTTCGACTCGTGCCCTGTATGCGATGCCTTATGTATCCATGTCTGTTCTAAAGTGAATAAAAGATCATCCAATGTCCTAGGTTGCAATGACCGACCAACAATTGTTCTATAATATGTCCCAGACATATACATGAGACAGACTTTTACGGATTAGCAACTTCTTTATTGGTAACAAAGATCGACGTTTGGATGGTGATTCTTGCACCGTCATCAGGCTGTTTCATTATCCGTCATAATATGCATGATGACGGTGCAAGAATCAGCACCGAGACGTCGATCCGTGTAACCAATAAAGAAGTTCCTAATCCATAAAAGTCTCTCTCATGTATCTATTACCACAGCTTCTAAAATGCCTATCAAGAAAGACATGTCCCAGACTTCTTCAGTAGGATTGAGGTCTGGAGATCAGTCCATTCTTTTGGTGTTCTCTTGATCGAGGTACTCATGTACGATACGAGCATGATGGGTACGATAATTGCTGTTCATTAACATAAAGTCCAGACCACAATCATTGCATATGGACGAACAATGAAAGGGAGGATCTAATCCATGTAACGTATGTACAGATCTGTCCTTCTATCCACAGAAATCCCACCTCGGACCATGATTGAACCCTCTCCATATCTGTCTTGTTTCAAAGCTTTTAGCTTGATAACTAATTCTCCAGCACGTCGCCAGATCCGTACGCGTACCAAGATTCGTCAGTAAACAAAACAGGGTGCTATTGTTTAGGGTTCATCCAACATGATCATTATCCCATTGCAGACGATCTGTTACATGAGGACGGTGGAGAAGAACTCTGCATGTCGTGACTTCAGACCAGCTTCATGAAGACGTCTGCGAATAGTTTGGGTGCTAACTCGAACGCTAGATGCATTGGGGGGGGGGGGGGGAGGCATTTCGTAATCTTGCAAATATATGTAAACCTTCGGAAACGTTACACTTGCAAATAAATGCATTCGGATTATATTTGGAAAGCATTCGGAAATCGACGGTTTGGAATGAGTCTGCTTATTGCATTGCCGAGACTATGGGAACACAGCGTTATTTAATTAGGCATACAATGTTTGTATAAAAGGCGCTGGACCCTCACAGTGCAAAGACTATGCTCAAAGCGCCACAAGCATATATATATATATGGTAAAGTACAGGAAATAACGAGAATAATTTCAACATGAATATAATATTATGTAGGATATTAATGCGGCAGAGGATGTAAATATTAATCATAACATTTAAACAAATATGTTTTCAGCCAATTCTTAAAAGTCAGAACTGATTCATGTCCGTTTGATATCAACTGGAAGAGATGTGCACAGCACACAGCATCACAATGTTCTATAGAATGGGCCCAAATCCTTTCAGATTGTATTTGGGAACCACAAGCAAATCTTGGTTGTTTGACTTCAATGTGCGATTTCTGATCTGGGGAGTAAATAGCTCTCTGCTGTAACATGAGATGATGACGTTCTGATGGCTTGGAGTGCAATGCACACGATTTTAATTCAGTGTGATCTTGACCTCTTAACCAATGAAGGACATTCAGTACAGGTGTTATGTGATCTGTTTTTTTGCTCCGAGTAACTATTCTTGCAGCTTTGTTCTGAATCTTTTGCAGTCGATCTTCTTACAAACACATCGAACTTCAAGACAGTAAAGCGAGTTACAAATTATGATTTATTATCAAAAAGTCGAAAACTGTCTGTTCTAGTCAAGATCTTCATGCATGCACGTGCTTGCACGAAAATCACGTGTGTCACGAAGGTCACGTCTGTCACGTCACCTTCATAGAAAATAATGGAAGATTTTAGTACCCATACTGAAACTTAATAGCAATCATACAATTTCATATTTCATTTTAAATGTAAGCCTGTCATATCCCTAGCAATTGTTGAGTAGTGTATTTTATTCAGAATAAATAGGACTTCTTATTTCAAAGTTTTCAAAGTTCACACCTTAAGTGCTCTCCCAATATTTAGTTTTGAATCGCTTAGACAGTGTTTAGTCCCTTAAAGGGACATGGTCAAAGTTGCATCTCCCATACCGAACAAAAACTAAAAACGACGTTCAAATCGGTCATAGTACAAAAACGATATACCAATTTAATAACGGCGAATCCTAATGCAAATAATGGACGGTTAACTACATTTTATTCACCGAAAAGTTCACTTCTAAATGTTCCCCATTTTGGTGACTTAATCGTTTTATGGGTTATAGCTAAAACGGTGACATGCCAAACTTGGCGAAAATCTACGGACAATTCAGTGTAGTGATCGATGGATATATATATATCTCTTGTTATCACCGTTGTGTCAAAAACGTGTCACCGTTGCGACCAAATACCTTTCCCCGTTTTGTTCTAGTTGTGACCGTTTGGTCCAGTGACATCGTTATGGCTTGTCACCGTTTTAGCCAGTTCCATATTTGCTTACCTTCCCAAATGCAATGCGTAATCTGTTTTTAGCGTTAGACGAAGACGGAAAATCCTTTTTCTTTATCGTCTCAATTAGTGTGAAATCTTTTCCGGTACAGCACGGTATTATATCACGAGATGAGTAGAAAGACAAGCTCTGAACATAGATTGGCGTATCTGCATCTTTGATCATGTCCCTTTAAAGAATATTGCTTTTAGAGTGATTTTTTTTGTCGTTTGGAGGCCTTGTACGTGAACACCCGTGATGTATGTGCATGTTATTTATGAAGGGTGATATTAACTTCAAGCTAGTTTGTTTAACTGGGTCATGTTTGTGGATTCTACAATGTATATTTTTAGAGGTTTTACTTATTGAGCATAAGATGCAAATTTATGATAGTATATAATGATATAATATCCTCCAAATGATGGGAAATGTGTTGGCACATTTGAAACAGTAAATATGACATTTTTTTTTTATTTCTTTACAAGATAAAGTTGGATACGTGGTCAAATTCAATGCTTCCTTTTCAACAACCAAGATTGATTGACCTCCGGGTTTTAAAAGAAGAAATTGCAGCAGTCCGAACTTACTGATTAAATTTTGCAAATGTTCGTAAACCTTCAGAAACGTTGCATTTGGAAATAAATGCATTCGAAAATCGACGGAACATTCTTCTAAAAACCCTCGGAGAAAGGGTCGGAATGAGGTTGGCTACTTGAAGGTAGAAAATAAACCGGGGACAAAGGGAATATGGTTATATATTTCAAACATAAAGCATCAGACCTACTTCGCATTGGGGAGCACGTTCCCAACTTTAAATATTGCTGGACAAGCTATTGCTGGTCGGTTACGGCCATTCCTTCTTCAGCAGTTTCCACGTAATCAAGGCCATAACCAAAATCACGTTCAACTGGCGTTACACACAAGACTTTTCCCCCTAAATTAATGTCTAAGAGATTAGATTCAGCCATTATTTATGGTTATTGACTCAAAATGTGAATGCACCCTGTTGTAATAATGGTGGTTAGGAAAGCCTGGCTTATCTCATGGTGGTACCTGGTTATTTGTAACTAAGATGAATGGGTTCTTCCCAGTCTTGGAATTAGAGAATTCAGTGTAAACATACATTTCTCACTCATATTCCGTGGATTTAAGACTATTTGTCAGTCGAAACAGACTGAGTTTCAGTTTCAGTATTTTACGATAAATGGTTTTAAATCATAGGCCTGCGTAGTTCTATAATGAAGTTATGCTTCACAAACAATATTAATGGGGTTTACATGACGGGGATATTCCGAATTTGCATCTTCTGGTGCTTAAGGAACATATACGTGGTGCCTGACGATATAGCATGACACATAAGTATGATCTATTCATAAATATATTTTAAAATATTTGTATCTTATTTGAAAATATCTTTATGTCTTATAGTGCTTATAATGCAAGCTCACCGCAGCTCCGTTTTTGCTAAGTAATACATAAGATGAACCAATGAATTGAGAGATAAGTGTCATTTATTAAAATGACGAAGTTGCAAATCAATGGTTATTTTCGGGATTAGTTTTACATGCAACAATGTAACCAAAGCGACATATAATATTGTGTCTGATCCCCAAAACAAGAACATGAAATGTAAATATTTGTCAAAAGATATTTCCGAGTAAAACTATTAGCAAAAAGATGGCACAAAACTAAGGCCACAAGCTGCGCCATCCAAGATGAGCGTGCACATAAGTTAAATGCATGTCAAATGAAATATAACTGCGAACAATAAGAGCAAACATATCCAGCAGCCTACCTATAGTCTTTGATTCTGTAAACTATAATAATCTCTGCGTGTGTATATGCCGTAATGGCACACGTGAGAACATGTATAATATGTTACAACCAATGTCTTCCTCTGTCAAGGAATGTGTACGTTCCCACGGTGAATTAAGTGATTATTTTGACTGCCCTATTGGCGTACAACAGGGTTGTTTGTTAAGCCCTATTCTGTTCAGCTTCTTTGTTGATGATCTGTCTTCTCGTTTGGAAAAGGAAGGTAGACATGATGTTCAGTTATATCCTGACGTATTAGGAATATGTTCCCTCTTATTTGCAGATGATGTCGTTCTTTTATCAGATTCTATTGTTGCCTTACAGAATCAGTTAATTATCCTGGAAAATGTCTCCAAAGATGCGCATCTTGTTATTAATCTGAAGAAATCTAAGATTGTTGTATTTAGGAAGGGGGGTAGCATTGCTTCTGGTATCTTGTTGGTGATGAAGTTGAGGTGGTTTCAGAATTGCAAATATTTGAGAATTGTTTTTAGTGATACATTGAATTTACGTTAATCAACATAGCATCCCTGTTCAAAAGCCAAAAATGCACTTGTACAGCAGTTATCCACTTTGTATAATTGTAAACCTGTACCCTCTAGAACATTTTTCAAACTGTATGACTCTCAGATACAGTCTGTGTTTCTCTATGGTTGTGAACTCTGGGGATTCGAACAGTACAAATCAGTTGATCTTTTCATGTAAGCGTGTTCTCAATGTTGGTCTCTCCACTCCAAACTGTATGGTATATGGATAATGTGAGCGTTATCCCTTTATGGAAATTACTATACAAGGTGAATAAAATACTGGCTTAAAATATTAGTTTGCATTCAGATCGTTTACAGAATAAATGTTATAACATGCTTCATAATCTTGATTCTCTTTGATATAACACCTGAGTGTCAAAGATTAGATGTTTACTCTTCATGTTCTTCACTCTTCATAGTCCGCAGGTAATGTAAATATGTTTCTTAAGGAGTTTAAGCAAAGAATAGTTGGTGTAGGTATTCAAGATTGGTCTGCAACGCTCTCAAGATATGACCCTTACAGACGCCATAAGTCATTAATCCAAAAAAGATGTCTTGTAGATAAACCCTTACGTAATGCACTTGTACAGTTCAGACTGGGTTTGTCTGATCTACAAATTAAATTCGAAATTCGATTGACAGACACTTACGCCCTTGTCCTTTTTGTGTGAGTGACATTCAAGATAAGTCATTTTTTTGTTAATATGTGATGAATATAAATGTCTTCGACACCAGTATCTTCCGAACATAACGTTGGAACACATCTTCAATTGCTATGTAGCCTTCTTCTCACTAAAAATGAACATGTTATACTAAATAATGTAGCTAAAAACATCTATCATGCTATGCGCCTGCGCAAAACTATGTTAAACTTGCAAGTTTGAATTGCCCGACATCCATTCCTTGTTCACGTTCTATGAACAGTTGTTTTCTTTGTGCACACCCATAATGTTCATGTATTCATATTCATTCAGTATTATGTGTGGATTCGCTCTGTATATATTTATATTATGCAAGAACCGTCATTGTATTTGAGCCAGCGGCCTTAAATACAATAAACTATTTGAATCTTGAATCATGAATCTACTAGTATCTAACTGCTTTAGAGAAATAGTTGCTGACATACTGTCCTTGGGCTTTACGATTAGCTTGGTGTAAGTGATGGAAATTGTTTCAGTTGAAAATGTTCATCTTTGGAGTTTGCTTTCAGTTTGACGCTAAGATCTTCTGTAGAACAGGGAACCTGACCGTAATCCTAAGTTCAATACTAGTATATGAATAGTAGAGATCGCTGCTCTGTCCTCGGTGTGAACACAGAGCAACTGCTGAGTTCTCGACACACTGTGTACAGCTGTTGTACAGGTGATCTCTCGACACACTGTATACGGCTATTGTACAGGTGAGCTCTCGAAACACTGTGTACGGCTGTTGTACAGGTGAGTTCTCGGTACACTTGTACAGCTTTTGTTCAGGTGAGCTCTCGACACACTTGTACAGCTATTGTACAGGTGGAGGACAGGGGGGGGGGGTGAATGGGGAATTAACCATCTCTAATCCATCTGGAGGGTG
>JAUELE010292020.1:7054-17366 GCA_031471655.1 Diodora aspera
GGGGGATTGTTGAACAAGATCTAGAACAACAGACCTAGTCTGTCATCCAGACCCTGAAGTTTTATTATAACAAAGACAAACACAGTCTACATATTTTGCCAGTCTAGATAGCCGCAGCTTCAGCTAGCAGTCTCTCTGGGTTCTTATTTATTTTATTACAAATGAATATCGTTTTAAATAAAAAAAAAATTAAATAAATTTTTTTATCTTTCTTCAGAGACTATATTTTAGTCTACAACAGACCCAACATATCTGGTATGCAGTTTCCCTTTCTAATGTATATTCCGACTCATATGGAAAGCAGGGTTGATGTGCAGTTTTGCAATTTCCCTCGTGGGGTCTCCAGGTGTAAACCTTGCACATCATATTGTGTAATGACCGAAACACTGCCGATACGATGCATAGCATCAACAAGAACCTTCATCAGAAATGTCTACAAATGAAGGATGTTATGAATATTTCAGCTTAATCAATTCCCATACTGAAATCAGCCAAATTGGCATACGATTTTGCCCGTCGAACTCCAGAGGTCAACTTGAGGGTCAAATTTTGACAATCACGGTTAATGTTCAATCATTCTTTTATTTCCTATTCAGTTAAAGATGGCATATTTGGCAGTCTGAACACTCCTACTCTCACCTGGCAGTCTTCATTAGAATCATTAATGGCAGAATTACCTCCCTTGCACCACACCAGCTTAATATTTACATCAAGATCACAGCCAATTACTCCACACGTTCATGCCAAATTAATGTGGGAAAAGACAGATAGTCAGAATCTTTGCTGAATTCATAATATTCAAAGACCGATCTGGAGTAAAGGAGATGGGGGAAAGGATGGCTGCATACTGGTGTTATCCTTCACACTGACATTACATTAATGCCCGTCTCCAAGTATGGCCCACAACAAGATTATATCCTGCAGTAACACTTACTAAAAGACAGTTTTACTCCTTACAATATGTAATTTAAAAATGTCAGAACTGCATTGTTTCTTTGCAACTGTCACATTTCAGTGTGTTCTGAAACACATGGTCAGAGGCAATTACACGATTTTGGTTTGGGGTGGGGGTGAGGTTTGTGCAAAGTTCGGGTTTGTTATTGGGGAATGAGGGATGTTAATTCTATTAAGAGTCCAAGGGTCGTACTCTTGCATTCTTGCAGAGCAGTTTATGCAGTATTGTGGACTGGCTTTTTTCAGCACTTACTTGATAAAGTCTGAAATGTCACAGAAAATATATTAAAATTTTGAAGGCCTTCATACTAAGATGTTTGAAGGCCCTGGTACTGAAAAGTTTGGTGGCCCTGGTACTGAAAAGTTTGGAGGCCCTGGTACTGAAAAGTTTGGAGGCCCTGGTACTGAAAAGTTTGGTGGCCCTGGTACTGAAAAGTTTGGTGGCCCTTGTACTGAAAAGTTTGGAAGCCCTTGTACTGAAAAGCTTTGATGCCCGTGTACTGAAAAGTTTAAAGGCCCTTGCAATGAAAAGTTCAAAGGCCCTTGTACTGAAAAATTTGTAAGTCCTTGTCTTGAAATGTTTGGATGCAATTGTACTGAAAATTTGAAGGCCCCCAGTACTGAAAAGGTTGGAAGCCCTGTACTGAACATTTTGAAGGCCCTTGTCTTGAAAAGTTTGGATCCCCTGCTCTAAGGTCTCTAGTTTGTTCCACCTTTCCAGCCAATGCAGTGTGGTGAAGTTTAATCCTAAATAATATTGCGCCCGTCATAGCAGTTGGAAAAAAAATGTAAAATCAAATAAACATTTTTAATTTTGTTATATTCAGTGACTTTCAACTGTGTGTGGAGGATATTGTCAACCATTCTTCGGAAAGTCTTTTGCCAATTGTTGAAAAAAAATAAAGTTCATTAACAAAGAAGTCATCCCTCCCTTGTCACAATTTTGAAAAAAAATATACTCCAAAAACATGTTTTTCTATGCAGACTTAGACATCACATGCAACTGCTGCCAATAACTGATCTCTTGTTCCCTGTGACAGCAATAGACTGTTTGTACTAGTTGTGTAATGGCTGTTGCATGCTGGGTAAAATCCGCAGTCGCATCAAAAAAACGTTTCCAAGCATGCAAGCAATACATGCTCTCTCGGAACACTCCCTCCACTGTACAATTCTGCATGCTGGACGCCGTGGATTTAAGTGATGTTTGATGGCCGTTCCAATGAGATCAGTTGTTTCCAATTTGTGATGTATCACCAGCCAGACTCCCACTGCTGTTTAAGTAATGGGTTATGTATTTGATAACGGTCGTATCCTTCATCTCCAGGACAGCACTTGCTGCGAGATGATTCCCTGATAACGGCGACACTGCGATACACCGGAAGCGCGGGAAAACACGGTAAAGGAGAGGAATATGTGTCAAGCAAGGATGGACTCGGCGAAGCGCTTCTACGGACTTATTGATCCCTTCTTCTGCTGTCGATGCAGCAAGGAAGAGCAAGCTATCTAAACTAAATTATTTCTTCCCAAGTATCAAAATAACCAGCCCTCTACCATACATCTTTCGTCGTTAGATTTCGGTAAATACTGCCGAGGTCTCGATCGTATTTGAAAGCGGAGACCCAGCGCTGGAGGCACTAGAGAGAGAAATCTTTGGTTAAGAAATAAACAAAACCAGACACCACTGCTATGTTCAGAGATATTAATTAGCAATATCATGAAAACCAATACAATAAGATAGTGGCCTTGACATTTCAAAAATAGTTCATCGTTTCAAGTTTAAGAAAATCAAATTAACACCTTCACGTTCAACAAGGAAGCAATCTGGTATTGTTTTAAGAAAAATATTTTTAAAAATAGTTTTAAACATTTCGAAGGAAGAAAAAAATTAAAAATGTCATATTTATATGCAAATTTTCGAAGCAATGAAATTGAAAATTATTTAAGAGGTGACAGGTTCTCAAGGTCGTAATGACTGCTGCTGGAGGTATACTGAACAAAATATAATGAAAATTCAAACTTAATTATAACTTAATCCAATAACCTGTGAAAAAATTCGGTGCAATTTAATTAGCTGTCTGATAATTTGATTTGCATCTGGAATTAGGTACAGTAATCATTTCCGAGCGTCAAAGTTGCAGCTTTTGGGGTTCCGACTGACAATTCTAGCTTTAATGTTGCCGAGTCACATCAGCATCCCTCAAACACCATGTTTCCATGGCAACGACTTGCGTCATTTGGAGACCGAGGGACCTATCTAACGCTAAGCTCGTCAACACTTCACTGACAGCAATAAAAGGGAGAAAAGTAGCTGCCAACCTTGTGTTCAAATTGGCATAATGTAACTTTAAAACAATTTTCATATTGGAATTAAATTAAAAATTCTGTAACAAAAATATGTCACTTTCAGTAAATCATAATTATTTGTCTAAATTGTCCATAATTGGATAAAAATTGTTAAATTTTAAAAAAGAAAATTGTTTTATTGCATGCCAGAGAAGGTATCTTTGCTTTTGGCTAAATTTACACTTAATACAAATCACTTTGTAATAGAAATCAAGAAAATAAAACTGGCCTTGAAACAAATCGAAATTGTTCAAACCACTACAATCACAATGCTTTCTGTTTTAGATATATGTGGATTCGTTAAATGAGCGAGTTATTTTGGATTTTACATAATTTTCGGTAATATTTCAGCTGTATAATCCAGTATCATCTGCATCACATCCGAGTCTGGCTTCAATCTCTGAACTGAGAGAGAAGTACCGTGAACAGATTCGAACCCGTAACTGCCAAGGTGGGTAGATTACTGACCTGACTCGCTTGACAGTAATAGGTTCAAATCCGGCGCATCCCACCACATGTCAAACAGATCGCCTCGTACGCCAACAACTGGGTTACTGGGGCCCTAAATTAATGTGCACCATGTCAATGCTGCTAAACCTGTAAAGAATACTCTTCCCTCTCATTTCGCTGCCACTTTCGCCACAGTTTTAAAAGTTGCGGAGACAGACAGCCTAATATTGATGTGTAATAGGGAACTTTCCATATGTCGATCACCATGATGAAAATGTAGATTTACAATGTGAATAAATTTATTGAAATTGGCCAGACCTAGCTCTGGACGAAGTCGTCCTCTCAATTATTGGGCCAATCAATATTTTGACTGCAGCCACCTAACAGTCTTTTCAAGGATGCGGGCATAACCGGGCTGATCCGTGAACGTGTTTGTGTCGCCTACTCTACACCGCCCATACTCCTCCGTTTTACTTAAGAAACAGTCTCAGCACGTGACCGCATGATGTCCAAATTCCACTGCAGTGCAAATGATGTAATTCCCTTCCAATCAGATTTCACGCTGGCGGTAATCAAGTTATTACAGTTGAGGCGTACAGACAATTTGGCTATCGAGACCAAACAGGGTTAAAGAATTTAGTTTATATCACTTAGAGCAATCGTCCCCCATTACCAAGGATTATTATGCAAATGCTCTGGTCTTCTTGGAAAGAGGCTTCAACGATAAAAACACTTGTTGAACATCAAGGTTATTTCAAGATCATCTCTTTGAGATTACAAAGCACAACGAGATAATATTCCCTACAAGCAAATTGTTACGTTAATGTTTTCTGTTCAGCCAAGGGGAATGAGAGTTATTTGGAATTTTACATGGTTTTTGGCAATCTTTCAGTCACATCACCACAATGTGAGGCTCCAATCACTCGGTTGAAGGAGAAGTACCTGGGCGGGACTCGAACCATAACTGCCAAGGATGGCAGATCACTGGGCCTACACACTAACCACTGCCCCCTCCCGCGACCTCAGCCATGGGGAAAACACGTATGTGCAGCAGCATGTCCAGAAAGGACACCCAAAATGAGTTTGTAAACTTAAAATGTTTATCGCTTCAGTGTGAAGTATCTGAGCTGGGGAGAAGAAAGTTTGAAGATGCAACCTTATTCTAACCCACATCATGGATTTGTCCCCAAGGGACTTTCAACAGCTGAATAGGCTAGAAATTTGACAGAAAGGATTCTGATTTGAAGTACCCTATTGCATTGACTTACAAGTCCAGGATACTGCCAAAAAAGCATGAGAGAGAAGTTAATGTTTAACCTGCACACTCCAGATAGACTGAGGGTGTACTCCAGATCAGCTGGGGAGAGTGTTAGTATTTTGGTCCCATATAAAAGAAGAGAGTTGGAAACAAGGTTTTTGTATGTTAGTGGATACAGGTGTTATTGTAGGGCTAGAAAGAAATGCAAGTTTTGGAGAAATATGTCAAACCTTTTCTCACAAAAACATAATGTGGACAGACGGATGAACAGGGCAATGACTAAAGAGCACTTTGCACCAGATGCAAGGCCAAATCTCAATAAAGAACTGTTACTTCACAAATTCATGTAAGATCTGATATGCATTATAATTTGAAACACACATAAATGATGCCTTTTACAGAAAAGGTCACCGAGGTCAATCTCCTTGTTGCCGAGAATTTCCATGGTGTCACCCAGTCCCAATCAATGATAATCGAAGAACATGTTAATTTTTTTGGTCACAAGCCAGTGCTTGTTTTAAACAATCTTTACTTATTCATGCACACCATCTTGCAGTGCTTTGCAAAACTTCAAGACTGAATAACCCTGAATAAAAGAAACTGCACTGTAATGGCAGAGCTAATCAATTTAAAAAATGACCTAATGTCAAAATGACAGAATTACTAACCATTGAAAAAATGAGTGATTTTGGATTGGAGGTGGTTTTCGGTCATCTTTCAACCATATGACCACAGTGTTATCTACCTTCGGTCGGTGTGAAGCTCCAATCTCCGGGTTGACCGAGAGGTACTTGGGCAGGACTCGAACCGTGATAGGCAAGGCTGGTCGATCACTTGGTCGACAGGCTAACCATTCTGTACCCTCCATATAAGAGGATTTATAGGTCATTTTTTCCAAAAAATAGGATTGATTTTTTTCCCCCATAGGTATTATAGGTTTTACTGGGAGGCCTGACATCACCAACGTTGTCCAAACATCCAATGTTTTGTCATAAACAAAAGTTACATTTTGTGAAATACTTACACAGGGCCAAGTCTTGCTCAAGCTTGTAAGCATGTTGTTCTGCTCGTTCTTTCCGCTGGAAAAAATAAAGTAATTCCACGATAACAATTTGAAAAACAGATGACAGTTGTTGCGCTCCACAAGGACAAAAGCAACATTTGTATTGATGCATTACTCCAGGGTATTTTTTGTTCAGGTTCGCATCACAGTTTGTTTGTCAATTTCGGCTGATAGTTGGTCAATCTCTGCTGACTGCAAACCAATTGCTCATAAAATGATGACCAATTTGCACCAAATGCTAATCACATTTGTCCGGAAGAGCAAAACTGCTAATCAAAAATTTCAAAACAAAAAATACCCTGTACTCGTTAACTCTTTAAAATGATATTCCCACATTAATATATAAAGAATTTGAAAGCAATGGTTCTGCCACAGTTTTAGTCAAATACCCTCCAGAGAATAATATCTCAAAGTTATGTTGATTACTACCAAAGGCAAAGGTAACAAATTTGAATGCCACCGGATCATCAGTCACCTCAATAAAACATTGTGTAATAATGCCCTAAAGTAATATGGTTGATACGATCTCAAAACAATGTCCAATTTTCTTCCACCGAGGTAAAAACCTCTTAAAGATAAGTCCTATCAACACGTTGAGCTAATCTGCTTTCATTCCTGGTGTATATCTTCTTTCCGAGTCCCCATATTTAGTCTTCACGGGGTTATGAACAAATAAACTTGTATTGTATTCATGCCAAAATACTCGGCTCATATTCATAAAACCAAGAGTGGATGGATTAGTGGGTCTTCAGAACAAGTATCTGCACATCTTAAATAAACAGATTATAGCGGTCGTTACAACCCCTTGCTTTACAAACTTTACTTCATATATTCATGAAAGCCGTCTTTATTACCCTAATCTCAAATGGATAAGCTAGCCAAAGCTCCCAAAAGGTGATAAAACCATATGTCTGGATATGAAAATCTAGTATTCATTTTGATGAATGTGATGAGCAAGCAACTCGTGCTAATTCAGGATAGAAAATGGTAGGTGTCGTTTTCCTTAATGACAACAAATGAAGTCTTTCCACCTACAAATAGCTTTGGCATGAAATTTTGTTGGATAAATGTTTTGAAGAGGTCAGACATTTTATTGGCATGTTTTGTCAAATTTAAAGATGCAATAATTGGAAGTTTTATGCGATAAATTTGTGTCTTTCAATCACAAAAGTCTTTCCCCCCATGATGCCTCTTTATCCCCCCCCCCCCCAAATTGCTTCTGGCGCTCCTGTAGCTGATACCCTCACCACGGGCCTCACAACCTTGAGATCAAATGAATGAAAAGATGACTAACATCTGCCAAATTCGAAGCATAGAGTAGTCGATTTGAAGCGGAATCCTATACAAACCTTTCTCTCTTTGCGTTCCTCTCGAGTTTCAACGCGGGTTGGTGGCGGAGTGTCTTTGGGATCCTGAAAAAACAACCAAAAAAACAATTAAAACATGCATCACTGCAAACATTACCCAACACAAACATGAACAGAGCATGACTTGGTTTACCCTAGTTTGCTGTTAGGCCAAACCAAAATAAATGTTGCGACTCTTTCAAATTTTGTTAACTTAAAGATTGGTCAGGATGTTTTCAAAATTTTCATATAAATTGCCAAGTTACAGTCCTGAATGTTTTTTGCAAGATTCTGTCAAAAAATAGGCTTGGTGCCATAATTCGCAGTCGGTACAAATTTTATAGGTGGCCATATTGGATTTGACCAAGTACAGATGCAATCTCTAACGTACGTGGGATATCAAAAGTTATGGCTAATTCAACTCTATGACACGTTGAAAAAAAGGACAGAAAAATATATATAGATAAAACCAATGTTCTTGGCAACAGTTTCCTAGTGATGTGGCCACTGCCATGGCAACACATGGTATTACTTAAGCATATAACATCACCTCCCTACTGCCAAGTATTGCTACTCTACTCTGTCGGAGGTATGTGTCCCATCCTATGCAATCTACCTCGGTATTTTTAGTCGACTAGCTATAATAATATTTCTCCGTAGAGAGCTTCTGTCCCCTACCACGCCACAAGCGAGACAACTTTTCCTTGTGTGGTGTAGGCTTTCGTCACAATGTGTTAGCTGCATGGCAGATTTCATTTTTGTCCATCTGTTCAGCATGCATTATCGCAGTGGCCATGTATCGACGTCCGAGGTAGAAGTTTTAGTTTTCTCATATCCCTACCCAAGAACCTCTTGTTAATGCATGTGCCGAGGTAAACCCCTTTGCAGACTTGCAACCTGTTAACTTATTTACGATGCAAACAAGGAAAACAAATACGCAGTCGCTAGAATTTGTGCGCAAATTTGTTTCAACTGCTCTTCATGACGTTACTTTTGCATAACATCCCTAAGAGAAGACATGTGTTGGGTAATACGAGTCCATATGTGTCCTGAACACTCGACAAGATGTCGATCTGAGGTCACGATCCTTCTGTACAAGCCTGATCCTATTCACTGACACAAGTCTAATGTTACATCTCCCCAGGGCATTCTGGGATAGAACAGGGCCTCAACAATCTCATGCTTGTTGCATGATGCGACTAAAATAATTCATTGAATCAAATTGAGATGGATAGAATAACAGATCCCCTTCTGAACGGCCAGAAGGTTCTTGTATATCTTGTTGCACTGTGCCTGAAATATTGCCCATTTAATCATTAAAGACAACATATTTTTTGTTTTAAAATTTTTGATTAGCATTTTGAAACCTCCAGATGACTTAGCCTCGAGCCCAAATTGACCATATTTTTTATGAACAATTGATCAGTCTTCGCGAATTATGTTGTCACCAACAGGACATTCAGGTTGGAAGTTTGTACCTGCCTAAAAGGCAAACCCCTGGACTGAATACAGAAACTTAATATTAATTTCTCATAGCAGACATACAAATTATAGACGACAAAACTCTAGATATATTCCTTGGTCGCCATTTGGCATCGGTGGCACTCAGTGAGTTGGATCGAATATAAACAAGTATATCCTGACTATAAACAAGTATATCCTGACTATAAACAAGTATATCCTGACTATAAACAAGTATATCCTGAATATAAACAAGTATATCCTGAATATAAACAAGTATATCCTGATATTTACTTGACCCAGAACACAGGACATTCGTGCCGATGTAACAAGATTTTCATTGACTCGGAAGCATTTTTACCGGATTTGTCTGTCGTTCCTACACTATTCACAAAGTCTTCAATTAATTAGCAAACTGCAATGCAACCCCGAAACAAAAGATGCACTGATATATCAATTCACCATAACCAATGTTACATCCAACAGATATATACCTAGAAAGTTCAAAATTGAAATGATGCTATACGTTGCAAAGGCAATATTGCAGCCATAATGCAACGTGATTTGCAAGGTGCACACTAAGGGAAAAAGACAGGCCATAAAAGAGGTTGATTGATCAGTAAAAGCAAAGGATGCCTTTTTGCTTGCCTTGTACGACAAGCATTGGGTTATTGGGGGACTATTCTTTCCAAGTGACACCACGATACCACTATGCCCCAGACAGTTAAAGACAGATTGACAGGAAAGTGAAAGCAATATATTCCTGTTTTGATTAAATTGTACAAGATTTGGATCACTGGGGAGTTGGTGATATAAAGGGCAACCGGCCACTTTCTGGCTAACACCAACATTTAAAATCAAGACATTCTGGAATGTACCCCTTTGTAAAACTACTTTTCTCTTTCTCTTTCCAGCCAAAGGACATCGACGCTATTGAATCTCAGCGTCACGATCGGATCCAAGCTGCGAAGCGAATCCGGCGGACTAAATCGGCTCAGAGTCAGCGGTCATACTCAGTCGATTCCCGGACAGAGGAGCGCGGCACAACGTGTTTACCCAACTGTCTGAGGGTGCAACAGAGATCTGACCGGGATCAACTGTACCGGCCACAAAATGACCCGAGCAGTTCAGACTTCCCCTCTCCCGATTCCAACCCTCCTCTTTCAGAAGAAGGGGTACAGTATACTCAACGCTTTTCTCAGACATGGTCAGCCAACAACAAGAGCTTCCCAGATGAACTAAGAGACGACCAAATGGCACCGCTTCTTGGGTCAAATGCACAAAACTTTCGGTAATTATTTCTTCCTCCCATAAGACATATATTTTCCACCATTAAATTACATTACGTAAAGGTCACAGGACACCATCCTCGAAATCCAGGCTATAATTAGACTACTGATTCCATCCGTCACATACCCTGGACCCACTCCCATTCAC
>JAUELE010292131.1:2028-17364 GCA_031471655.1 Diodora aspera
TGATGTATTTAAATGGATAATTCCCATATTTCAGGCTTTAATTACATTTTATATGGCCCACCATCTTCTCATTGATACGCCATCTGACCCGCAGAGACAAAAAGGTTGCCGACCACTGGTCCTGCCCAGCAAATCCATTCACACAGTTGTCTTCCCTTGTTTCTTGCTATCTGAATGCTCTGTCGTCAATTGATATCGACAGAAGTGTATCACTGTGAGTGAAGGTAATGCTGGTGTTGTTCTCAGACTGTCCTTTTCTTCCAGGGAAGTTGGCTGGGTCTCCGGGCAGGAGAGGTTTTATGTCCGATCCACACATTCCCTAAATCTTGCCGTCCATAGACAGGTACGTTAGTGATCTTTGGTGAAGTATGTGAGTCATTAATTCTTATGCTTTGAAGTGACTATGGCTCATGTACAGCTACTTGCAGCAGTATCTATGTACAAGACTAGCAGAAGCTATTCTATCATAATGTACATTCTTGCTTACTTGCTTGGTGACTCAATCACCCACCCATCCAATCAATCAATCAATCAATCAATCGACAGTCATTCAACCAGTCAACCAGCCAGTTGATCAGTAAATTAATGGCGAATCAGTCAGTCAAAATGAATCAATCAATAAACAATCAATCAATAAACAATCAATCAGTCAGTCAGTCCGTCAAAATGTGTCACTCAGTAAACAAACAATAAAACTTTGATCATTTATTAATGTGTGACTGTTGACAACATTCACTCTGCCACTTTCTTGCACAATGAAGGGGCGCTGGATGCAGAGTGGTTAACGCCTCGACCCAGCAATCTGTCAGCCTTGGTTGTCTCGCCCAGGCACCTCTCTTTCAGCTGGAGAGACAGGAGCCCCGACACCGACCTGATGTTGGTGAGACCGTGGTGATGTAGCTGATAGATTGGCGAAAATCAACTAAAACCCCCAAATCACTCTCACTACAATGAAACGCTATTGCTAATTAGAGACCCGAGCGTCAGCGACTTTTTATCATTTCTCTGATTAAATATGCACAATTAATTGAAAAGACAAAAATCGGGAGAAACATTCAGTCAAGAAAAAGTCAAACGGAAACGGGCATTTACATATATATAATATGATCTTTCTTTGAATACCGTTTCGGGTTCATGAGAAGAATGACAATTACTGGGGAACGATAACTATCGACCAAATTACGTTCTGGTGTGTGTTTATAAGCAGATAATTACATGACCTACAAACGTTTATGATAATCAAATCTAGAATATGGATGAGCTCCGGCGCCGAGTTTCAACATTTGTCATAGGCATGCGATCATTTGTAACTACTCGTCTCTTTCCGTGATCGGTAAGAGGACTCGCATGTATATACATGCATCAAACTTGACACATTTCGAGTTTCTCTTGTCGAAGAAATATCTCATGCGCATGTCGAGGCAAGACCGACCTCAGTCTGGCGCCCCAAGTTCGCTCGATGAGACTCAACTTAATCCGTAAGAGCAATTTGAAATCGGACACTGTACATTCCGACTGACTTTTTGTCATGCGCAAAACGAGCTTCCGCTATGGCGGCTTCCAATGTCATTCGTATCTACTCGTCTCTTTCCGTGACCGGGCAGAGGACTCGTATGCGTCTCGTGAACCGTCATGAGAGAAAATTTCTTATGACGGACGAATTAAAAACGGAATGGGTGGCTTCCGATGTCAAATAGGCCTTTACGGATTAAGCTGAGTGGTATCGAGCGAATTCGTGAAGCACGTTCAGAAGTGATCCGACCAAACAGTTCCACTGAAAGTTTAAAAAAGAAATCAATTTGTTTGAATGGTGATTTACAACACACATGCCCTCATCTGTTAAGTCTGTAATTGTATGAATTGTTTAGGTCTAAAATTTATCTAATAACATCGCTCTCCCCGATTTTTTTTGTTTTTTTTGTTTTTTGTTATTGTTTAACGTGACTTCCAGTCATTTATTTTTAACGATATCGTCACGGTGGTTACAGGGGGCTTCCCTCTCCAGGAAATACGACAGTGACCCAGGCGGGATTCGAACTCGGAACCTTTTGGTTTCGAGTCCAGTGCGCTAACCACTGCACCAATTCCGCGCCCCTCTCTCCCCGAACTACACTTCAGAGTTATCTTTCCCTACAGTAGTTTTCAAACCAGTTTCTTCTTGTACTCACTTTGCGCTGGACTGAGGTTGGTCTTATCAAAATGGCGACGAGAGGCATACGAGTCGTCTGCTCTCTCACCGAAAGAGACTAGTAGATACGATTCAAACGTGACCAGAATATTGTCTATCAATCTATTCCGTACATTCAGATAACGATCATAACATATTTTACAGAAGATATTTATTTGCAGAACCATTCCTAAAAGTCGAATGGACACGCACGTTCTAAAACATAACACTAATTGTTCAATGGAAAAAATTACAAGCTTCATCAAAACGTTTTCTACAAAGGAATATGGTTGGTTTAATCCATTATCATTATTAATGCATTGGGATCGTTACAATTTTCTATGTTCAATGCTATGTTCAATTGATAACGTACCTGCTGAAAGCATGCCGTCACTATGTTGTCTGGAAACAGGTTCCTGGGAGAAATAAACAAAGAAATGCATTAAAAAGAAAACATTAAACTGACGATCAAAAGAAAGTATATGTATACCGATTCGTTTTCGGGAGTGACACAAAAGGCACAACACAAGGTGATGCAGACCTTTTACTTTGAAGGTATACTCATTTGAGGAGATGGTATATACATAATCACCATTAGATGTGAACAGGATTGTTCTAAAACAATATTAGGGATAAAGTGTTCATGACAAGGGATGGCGCAGTGGTTGGTGCGTCGGCCCAGCAATCTGCCAGCCTTGGTGGTTGTGGTTCGAGTCCCGCCCGGGCACCTCTCTTTCAGCCTGGAGAGACAGGAGCCCCGACACCGACGTGATGTTGTTGAGGCCGTAGTGATGTTGCTGAAATATTTCCAAAAAACCACGTTAAACTCGAAATCACTCACGCCCTATTGAGTACCTAAAATTTATAATCGGTTAGCTGAAAATGGAATCAATGTAACCTGCTTCCTTGAGGATGAATACACAGTTGTTATGACCCTCTTTTAAAGTGGCTGCAAACACTAAAAAAAAAAAGAATAAATTTCCAAAATGACACATAATAAACAACCAGATTTAAATCATTTGAATAGTTTTCGTATTTCTTTTTTTGTTGTATCCAGGCTGTAATGTAGCCTAACGCGAATCAATCGGGGTAAAATATGTAAACCTCCGCATTAGCCATTTCCTAAATCCTTTAGTCCCTCCCTCGCTTATTCATTTATAGTAATGGTCGAGTTTGTCGAAAACAGGTTCATCGTCTTCACGAACGGTCGTCACGCAAAAGGACGATCGCCATTTATATTGGCCGGGATTACCCCCTTGGCTGGTCGGTTTCAAGAATGGCATATTTCCCCCACAAGGTGGAACCACAATCGCGTCATGTGTCAGCACTAAAGATCCTGGCTTAGTTCCGAAACCTTGACTCATACAAACAAAACACTGATGACGTTCAAAGGAACTGTTCTTTGTAAACACAATTTTCATGTCATTTGTTCTGTAATCTCGCTGTCAGCTGATTAAATTGATGAGGATGTAATTTGGTTATCGCTGAATATGTACCGGGCCACTCAAGTCATCGACTTTGTCCACGATAGTTGTCAGTCGAAGAGGTAAAGTTTCTGTTTATTGCCATGAGGTTAGATATTTAAAGCTTCACTGAGATTTTCGCAGTTTTAACGTGTTTCATCAATAGAATTTATTTAATATATTTCTATGTTTCGACCTTTGGCAAAGTCAATTTCCGAATGGTCTTTAACTCGGGATTAACCAATCAAATTAGTGTGTCGAGATGACAAATGGATTCCTTTGTTAAAAAACAGATGAGTGCGTTCCAGGGTAATATCTGTCCTTGTCACGCCATCAATAGTGATTTGATACACTGGTTAGAAAATATTAGGGAAGACCTGCAACCCTTGATATCTGTATCATGAAGGAAAGGTTTGGACAAATCTTTCTACGACAAAAAAAGTTCTCCGCTTCTGTACAAATGTATAATAGAACTCGAGTAAAAACTTCACCTTTAGGCGAATCCATTGACACCTTTTTCCAAAAGGCAAACTGCGTTGTCCGGCAACTAAGTAGGTAAACAATATGAAGACATTAAACGTTTCCTTCCTCCTAGGACGGTTCCTGTGACATTAAGTCGGCTTGACATGCGTTATGTGAGATTTTTGACAAGGTGCCATACTTAGTTCCAGTAAACTGGTTAATAGAAATAATTTTAACAAGTTACAGTCGATCCTTACAATGTTCATACCTGTGTGGCCGGTATAAACATTTAGTTGCCAAATATTTTTATTTTGTTATCCTTTTGTAATGTATATAATTATATATTTATATCTATTACATCTTGAAAACAAAATGCAATTAAACAATCTCATTTACTGTGAGTCTAGTCTGTGGTAGATTACCACGTGAGGAGGAAACAAATCTTTTAAATGTTCTCCAATTACCAGGTTAACGTTTTTATCAATCATCAGTGTTAATATTTCATTAATGTATAACACTCGATGTAAAAATGTATAACACTCGATGTAAATGGCAATATAAATCTTTTATTTTAAAAAAACATTAACAATATTTCTTAATATAAATATAAATCGATTTTGAAATTAATCTGCAAATAGAACAATAAGAATGTCTGTAGTTTCGAATGTTGAAAGTATGTATATAATCACATTTTTAGTTATTGTAGTGTATGGTGATGTTGCATTCTGGTCACCATCTTGGGTTCGTTTTGTCACCACTCACAAATATTGCTGGTGGTCCCGACTCCACAAATAGGGTACTAGTAGGTGTATCGGTTGGTATAGAAGCTACATACAATATAGCGAGCAATAGTTTGTGTATTAACCTGTTTATCAGATATATTTCTACTGTTCAGGTAATAATGCAATACCCCGGGGTATTCTGTAGTTTGTTTGTATCTATTTTACAAATGAGACATGTTAACATATAATGTGAGCTTGTAGTGTTGTGCAATAATGTATTTACATAATATGACATCTTAGTACGTACTGCACATGTTTTTTTTACATGTACTAGGTATTTGATGTAATAACAAGTGTGTATGGATATGTGACATGTTTGATATAATATACTCAGTATGTTGTTAGTTGTTAATATTATGTATGTTTCAGGGTCTTTCATTGCATTTCTTTCTTTGTATTCGATTGATAGCCGTTGGGGTCATCGTACCCCATGAAGGGAAAGTGTCAGCAATATAGCAAAAAATAACTACAACCGTCATCTCTTGTTATTGTCGGTGAAGATCGGTTAGATCGTGATTGTTGTATTTCAAGGAGTTGTTAACATCTTTATTTGAAAGGCCTGTATTGCTGCATAGTTCCCTGAAAGACAAAACTACAGACAAGTATGCTCCAACAAACACGATCTTAAATATGACTCACATTGGAGTCGCACTGGAGAATATTCAGATCTTTGTGAGCTGCGAGACATGACAACACATTAACTTTTTCCTTTTATATCAACTAAGTTACAGTAAACGCTATTTTTTCCACATATTTCCACCACCCACTGACTTGCTCCTCACGAACTGCCATTTGTACGAATGACAACAGGAAGTGTATTGCCACAGAACTATTGATCATCTAACCCCCCATCATATGTTCTGAAGCGACATAATGATGTCTCACTTGATGACATCTGCTTCCATCCGGAAGTAGTAAGGCCAAGGGCGCATGTGCAGACTGTTAAACGACGACATGAAAATTGTGACTTCCGGTGTAGCCTGAAGATCGGAAAGAAGGACCCCCTGGTGTGTGATTGTTATATCAACAATTAGTCTGCCACTATATTGTGTAACGTCTGTTGCGCAGCCCAATAACAGGATGTCTTCGACCCTGTTGCACAAGACAGGTCAGATCAAGTGTTAATGGAGCTTGAAAGACAACGACTTCGTTACACAAAATAACACAAATTTAATTGTCTTCTTTGCTGATCTGCTTTGACAAATTTCATAGGCTGATTCAGCAAATTGAGAGGGAGAGGGATTGGGTGCCCCGGAATATTTTGTCTGGCTATAAACTCGATTTTTGTGTTTCTCTGACCTTTGGGTGACCTTCAGGTGCAGTGCGCGATTCTTTCGTTCCACAGTTTCATAGGGGAAGAATTTACGCTTATTGATTTTCATTATCCCGAATTGGTGGTACACACGCGGGTTGCCCCCCCCCCCCCCCCCCCCGACACACCCCTTGATCCGAGCCTGAATTTAACCAAAACAAAATCTTCAAATTTACCCCAGTTTAAGAACCAGATGTTAACAGTCTGACGCAAAGGTCGGCTACTGACTGTGGAACCATAATGACCAACTGGTGACATCATGCAATATTTCCATTCACCTGGTGCTAACAGTCCCAATATTCTCTCCCGGACGGCACAATACATCTGTCACGTGATGTACGGCATCTTCCCTATTGTTGAAAAACAGAGAATATTGCAGCGAAAACAAACTTAATTGGTCAGTTAACAGAGTGTACTGTGTTTAACCGCTGCCACATCCTCGAAATCCAAGGCATTTATGACTCCGCCAAAAGCTCCCTCAAATGTCCTGGATTTACTCATATTCAAGATAATCGTGTGTGTGTGTGTATGGATAGTCCAAATCTGTTAAATATAGAAAACCAATCAAAATGTTGCATCAACTGCGCAAGAGGAATTTACAAGACAAGCACCTCTTGGTACATTTTTAATACATAACGTGTCAACATTGCCGAGTTTTCAGGAGAGACTCGATACATGATTGAACGCAACCTGTCGCTGCGGAAGTCTCACTGATTGGTCAAAACACCGACCTGGAGACGATCGTTCAAAATAGGAGTGATCCAGGGCATCGGGGTGGGGGCATTGGCGAAGTCATATGCCCTGAAGTTCGAGGATGACCCGCCATATCCAGAGGTCGAGTTAACAGTAGTCCGGTGACCCGTAGACACCACACATATGCCACGGGTCACTACTGTAAAGCGGTGTCCGTTTGACCATAAAATATTGGCTGCTGCAATATTTAGTTTGAGCCTGTTTTTGATCCTGTGTAATGGACTTCGTCTTTTACGCCCTGAACGCAACATTGCATCCGTATCAACTCCGACTGTGTCCGTAACAGTGCAGAACACAACAGAACAGAACAGAACTTTATTCTCATACAGCGACAGCGAGTATACATATGTACAATATATACACAGACGAGTATGATTAGGCCCGCTTAAGGGGGCCTCGCGCTTGGGCGCCATTCCTCGTTTTTTTTTCTCTGAATGGGATCTTTGTCATTCCCCGCTTCCAATTGGACCCCGCACCAAATGAAGCCCCGCGCTAGGACAATCGATGCCCCAACAAATAAATATTAGCTACAATCAGGCCCCGCGGTTCCTCAAATCGGCCCCAATAATACTTGGAAGGTATTGTAATAAACAAATGAAATTCATCTCTAATATAACTATTACAATGTGAACGAATTCATTTTATGCACATTAAGTCATGGATCTACCTGTACCAATTGGTGACTGATGATTTGGTATTCTAAGTTTAATAATCCGCTTTGCTAAATTAAAAAGAAGAGATAACAAATACTCATCTAACTGAGGCTTTTTTTTAAACATGACATAGCATTTACCTTTAGAATAAGCATTAGCTGTTTCGTTCCATTTTGGATAGAAGTAATCCAACAAAACTGCTTTCACATTTGTTTTTAACTAAGTTAAACCAGCAGCATACAATATATCTCTGACTGCTTCTACCTTGAAGCAGCTGGTATCATCAACAGACATAATATTAAACATAAGTTGGTATATTTTGATTGACAACGTGTCAGGACATAGAATACATTAACCCTCAAAGTACTGTCATTATAGTTCTAATTTGATTTCAAGTTGATATCTCCCAAGTTCCCCATACACCAGATAATCGAGTGGAGAGTGGATTGCTGTAACTGTAAAATGCATTTACAACATTTTACGTGAATACGTTCTACATTTGCATGAAGACTCAAGGCGATTCGTACATGTCCCTATATCTGCACGCCCTGACGGACATCAGCCATGACCAATCACAGTGTGCGTAGTATTGGACGTAATGAGGTCAAATAGTTTTTGCTATGACAAATTACAGTAGTATCCCGTTAAAGAATTTCTTTAATATCTATATCAATTCACTTTTGAATTTACTGCATTACTTTGAGAAAAACTGAGTGATTTGAAAATAGTGTGAAGTAACAATTAATGCCCGTTGGAAATCTGGCGAAGATGAATTTTCTTCTCAAACCGCTGAGTAATTTCGACATAAAGCATGGTTATAGTTGGGGCGAGGTGGGGCAGTGGTTAGCGCTTCGGCGCAGCTATCTGTCAGCCTTGCTGGTTGTAGTTCGAGCCCCGCCCGGGCACCTCTCTTTCGGAGAGACAGGAGCCCCTGTTTGGTGATGTGGCTGAAAGACTGCCGATAACCAGGTAAAACCCCAAATCACTCACTTACATTTAGAGTTATCTTTCGTGGAAGTAGTCCGTCGAACATGGTGTCGATACAGGTTAGGATATGAGCCGAGGGTTACACGAATGAACAACAGTATTTACCTCACTATGGTTCATTTCTTGCGTGACTTATTTAATTACGCATCAAGTTGAACTATCGTGATTGTTCTTCTCTGGTGCGATTTGTCTTCATGAAAATCGACCGCATGACGTCATTTAAACCAATATGAAAGCAACGAAACAATGGGTGTTGGACTGCCTTTCACCAGAAGTGACCACTAAAATTCCAGACAGACCACCAGTTTCTCTGACCTTCTGACCACCAGCTGAAATTATTAAATCCTACCCCTGATATAGCATAAAGACTTCTTAGCACTGCATTGAATCGTATATATACGTCACGCGCTTTTCTTCGATGCACTAACTTGAGTAAATTGAATTATTCGTGTAACAGAAATAGAAATTGTTATTAGCTAAGGTCCGTAGGAAGTAGTTTGAGGTCGGTCTGCCAAGGGAGGCGTTGTCAAGCGTGAATATTCTACGACTTCGTAGGCTCGATGAACAAGATGTAAAAGAGCGCATGCGCAAATCCTAGGCTCACGAAATCCGGTGCGGTCATGGCCGTACCAGCAGGAGTGGGTGCTACGACCTTGTAGCTCACACGGACAAGTACAACAAACAACTTAATTGAATCATTAACCTTTAAAATAGACCATGTGTTTGTTACTGCGTGTGTAGAAATATATGTTTTTGATCGGCAACATACTAGCAAATACGATAAGAAGAAGGTCATTAAAATATCATAATACTAGTTTATATCGTCGTTAACAACGCTGTCTTACGCATCACTGTGACTTTTGTTAAGAAACAAGCATGACATTAATATGTTGTAATTTATAAATGTCATGTTGAGAGATGCGAACATGTCACATTGAATAATGGTCTCTGCACCTAACGAACCATTAATGACCTTGACCTTTTACTTGAGAAGCTATCTGTAGCGTTTTTTGATTTCGTACAAGACTACGTTTACCTCTTGAAATATCACTGATATATGGATCTCAAAGATGTTAAAAAATTAATATAGAAATCAAAATGTGAACTTCAAAATACAATTGTTTGTTTCGAATGTCAGTTCCTTTCCGTAGCTTAATTGCCATGTATTGTGTAAGCATTAAAGTGCGCACGCATTTAGATGAAAAACATTGCACCTTAAAAATGAAAGATAAAAGAAATGGACATTAATTTTACTGTCAGAAGTGGTCTTGGTGTATTCTTCTCAATACAATATACTTTCAAATCAACATTATTGGCGGCTCCCAAAATATTGTCTCAGAGATATTAATGTTTGTATACCTCTTACACATTTTCGCATTTTGAAGACCTGTTGTAGATCACTGTTTGGAAATTATTTTTTAAAGAAAACTCAAAATGATATGTTTCCTGTATATCTCAAAATGTGGTTTGTATGGAAATACGTGTTATTATAATGGCATTTATATGTTGGTGTGTTCGTTATGAAGTAACTCGCTTACTGATGTGCGGTATATGTCACAATAAAGTTATCAGACTAGGAATGTTGCGCTATCTGATAATAACGACCCAACCGAAATACATTACTGACAGATGATGTTGAAGAATTATTCTGCACAAAGTGTTCTTGGACATGTCAAAGTGTGTCAGGGATCGCAGGACATCACTGGTCATTATATTCAATTATTTTGTAAAATCCCAGAATAATTTAGATATTGAGTAAAATTCCTGACTCAAACATGGTCAGGAATTACACGAAATCTATGATTTTACAATCGTACTGTAACTTGTGTACCCACATTCTTATCCACGTACTGATATGTGTTCGAGTAAAGCAACAACGCTCATGATTCAGACACCCGTATATTGAATATCGTGTTTGGTTTTTGGTTTTGTTATTTGTTTGTTTCACTGGGGACTAAAATCTGTCAGAATGTTTTGTGGTTTTTTATGCAGGTAAGTTGTAATTATCTATCTGCAGGGTTGGTGCGAGGTGGGAGCAGTGAGGGAGCTATTGCACCCCCCCCCCCCCCTCCCTCGCGATTAGGGGACTTGATACCGACACCACTCCCCAGTCGGAAAAAAGTAAGCAATTCGTCTCGGATTAACTAAGAGCATTTTAATTGTGTATTTGGTTTAGCAAAATGAATGTATTTTCCTCCTCTGTGGTTGATCTCAGCCCCCCACCCCCATGTCGGGGAATTCCTGGCGCCGACCCGTTTATATGGCTACATGCACCTGCCTACCAGCCTTTCCGCTTACTTCGATTTGCTTACTCGTTTTCAACCGATTTCATCACTTACATTCCAGTCATTTAGCCTACCCGATGACCTAATGACCTCCTTCTCAATTCCCCACGAGGCTCACGCAGGCGCCCATGCCCTCCCACACACACGCATATCATAACACATGTTCTGCTGACTCGGAAAATAAAACATCCATTCATGCATCGGGCCAGTTTGAAATGATTGAACACGTTCAGTTTGAATTCTTAACGAATATGCAACCAATCAGATAGTTTATGTTTAAATATGACACAAATTATAGATAAACCACTTTAGATACACACTCAAGTTTCCATTCTGACTGATCTGCCTTTGTGCAGAAACACAGAATGTCACGAATACACCAAGAAAGATGTTATTTATATTGAAACAGACATTTCGGAATAGGAAATGCACGGGGATACTTCTGAATACATTGGAATATGTTCGGCATTTATTATTCAAAAGATCAATGTTTGCCATCTACACGGACCGTCTTTTGTCAGGTTTGCAGCACACGCCCACAGCAAGGATAACATGTCAGGCCGTGACGTCACGTGGTCCATCTTTTAACAGCGGGGACCAATGTTCACGGATGTATAACGAACACTCCTACATTTGATGGAGATATGATACCTGATGACGTCATCTTAAGACCTAACCCAAACTAATGGCAGAATCTTAAGGTCATATCACCGATAATCGGGTCGCTCTGAGATGCACTTGCCGAGCCTATCTGTGCACTAGTTAAGTTTTATTCGATGCATTCCTCGCAAGAACAATGCAAACGCGAATACAGTATCATATGCAGAATGATAAAATTATATGTCTTGCATGAAGATATAAAACAATATACAGGCATTTGTTTACATGAAAGCTTCTATTCCCATACCTGACATATGGAGTGGGAGGGGGGTGGGGTTTGGGTACAGTTGGTGGTAGGGTGGAGTGGAAAGGGGTTGGGGGTATGGTGGTATGGGAGTAGGTGCACCATACAGAATAATGAAGTGAAGGAAACAATGATATAAGAGTTGGAAGTTTATATCTTTTTCAATGTTTTCTCTCTTCATTTTGGATCACGCTAATATATTTGTGACATATTTCGGGTACTTTCTATCATTGACGTAACTTCACCGTGTATAGTACGCCAACAAAGCCGTATTCTTTAGTATGTTTCTTGTCGGTCATTGTAATGCATAACGCAATGTGAAATTTTCTTAAGGACTGTTTAAAATGACCAGGACGGCAGATATCAAAACTCTCAAACAGGACAGATGAAGACAATTAGTTTGCATTATAATTTGTATATCATAACATTTGTTGTTCTCCTACTAGCATTTGCTTGCATTTCGCTCGGGTTTTACGTAACTGTGTAAAAACATTTCAGTTATTTCCAATGTATTTGTTTCCCCTGTTGCAAGAATCAATTCAGACGCACGTGTAATTTTGTAGAAGGTGTACGAAACCGTTTGAACTGCCATACGTTAGTCAGTTGATGTTTTGGTTTTCACAAAACGCCGTACTATTTACAGTATCTTGATATAAAGAGTTGGTAACCTGTGTGATGTGATGAAAACTATTCAAGCACAATGCATTGATTGACATAGTTCTTTTGACAGAAACAACTCCGGAAGTTACATATCAGCATTCAATCTCAAAACATATTGTGTTCACTGTTAATAGCATGCGGACTAACGGTTGCCCATCTTGTGCAGAACATAGAGGTAAAAACAAAAAGTAGAATGAAAAATAAACTAGAGCAAAATTACTGGTTTTCAAATTCACCTTCAAAACGAAAATCTACTCAAACATACATGACATCATGACTATTTCATCTCAAAACAATTTGGTGCCAAGGCTTTTTCCAGAGACGGATGTGGGCTAACGAATTGGCAACGTTTTTAATGCAGACATACGTATGAAAATTTCCACGCAAAGCGAACTAAAAATATGACTGACAAACTCTAGTCAAGAATGGAAACTTACTCCACCCTGATGAGCAATTTATCACATTTTACACGTGTATCATTGTACTGTAAGGGTGTCATACTTCCCTTTGTAAGACTGTTGACACTACAGTACTCTACACTGGCACGGATATATCAAATTCTAGCCCCACCCCTGATCTCAAAACGCCAACCCAAGGAGATAGCATTTGCCTATCTACGTCAGAGAAAGTTTATAATGTGGGCGTTTCTGTTTATAAAGACAAACATTGCCTGCTGCCTTTTGGGAGGTTTGTTTGATAACAGAAATTAAATTGCCCATTTACTATCACTTTGAAAGCATGTGGTGATAAGTGATGAAGACACCCTATGGTCTTGACTGTTTGCTTAACATGGTGGAGATAGTGTTGGAATAGCAATAGGATTTATCAAGTGTGACATGAACATACTGTTAGGTGGCAGCTTTCAACCTGTAATACAGTATAAGCAGCTTTCGCTATGTACGTCTTCGTCTTTTAATAATAATAATAAGAAGAAAAAGAAGAAGTGAAAAGTGCTGTTGCTGCTGATGATAACTTATGGTGATGATGATGATGATAGATGATTATTTATGATGGTGATGATGATGATATATGATGCTGGTGCTGATGATATATGATGATAATAGATGATATAGATGATAATTGATGATGGTGGTGGTGATGATGATGATGATAGATAATATATGGCCATGATAATGTTACTGCTTGTTTTGATTATTATTTTTATTATTTTTAACATAAATACTAATTTCAAGAGCGAAAGTTATATTGGTATGAATAATTAGCATCACGTCCTGGGATTATAGTTCATAATATAAGTATTTCAAATCATGATAACTGCATTTCCATAGCACAAAAACGCTGCAAACAAAATGGAGTCTATTGCAAATGTACAAAAAGGCCAGCATCATCATAATGTCGTGGAAACCTATGTCTTGTGTAAAACAATGTTAACATGTTTATACCTTTACTAGATGTACACAACAGTCTATTAGTGTATTATGCTGGGAGGACTAATAGTAAGGGATACAACACTTATTTATTTCTAAAAGGAAAACCCCCAAACATAATTCCACACAGACACACATGATGGTATGCTCGTATGTTTAGATCCCGTAGAATTCATTTCATTTAAAAAGCAATGTTCTGGGCCCGTATGCATGAGCTGGTAGTAGGCCCGTAGCGCGGTAGTAAGTGGCAACGTCGGAAGTAATGTATGGTTGAGCTCTACGGGATGCGTTAGGGCCTACTTCCGACGCTCGCTCCTACCAGCTCATGCATATGGGCCCTGGTGTTGAAAACAGCAATGTTGACGTCTTGTCGAAAAATCAAATTACATCCGCAGACCGCTACTGTTATAGTATTCATTATTGAAGGTCTGATGCAGCTCAACGATTTGTTACAGACTCATCAGAGCAGTACATTAGCCCGCCCGCCCCCCCCCCCCTCACCCGAATTGTAATTAATTTGGCTTGTGTCGCTGGAACATTGCGATCGGTTATAGGAGCGACGGGCCGCACTTTAAGGCTATTGAATGTAAAGAAGGCACAATACACAAAAAGGCAAACAGGTTCCCTGTAACAGAACTGCGTGGCTTCTTAGGCGCCGGGTCCAATTGAGGAGGCAATAGGTCTAATTGCCTTGCAGTCGGTCCTGAATTATTCTGAATTCATTCATTCATTCATTTTTCTGCTCATTCACTTTATGTAATTGACATGTTGGTCGTTTTCTGATTCGTCTCTTCATTGATATTGCCATTCGGGTTTTAGAGATGAAGCATGTTTTTCGTGGTTTAAACGTCTAAACTGTATTATACATGTTTCACTCGTAATTGGGGTAAAGGTCAATGCCACTAGATGTCGCCGCAATGTGACATACGTAAAACGGGAAAACGTGGCTGTTATTTTCAACTCGCAAAACCGTACTTGACTGTACTGATTAATGGCTTCCATGGTAAGTGACTTATGGATCACCCTCAAGTAGTAGAGTTAGTGGTAGTAGTAGTAGTAGTAGTAGCCTAGTAGTAGTAGTAGAAGTAGTAGCAGTAGTAATAGTGGTGGTGGTGGTAGTAGTAGTAGTAGTAGTAGTAGTAGTATTAGTAGTAGTGGTGGTGTTGGTGGTAGTAGTTGAAAATCCCATGCCGTAGTAGTGGTAGTAGAGTTGAAACGCTCATTTACTAGTAGTGGTAGCGGTAGTGAAAAAGCCCATGTTGTAGTAGTCGTATCAGTAGCTGAAAAGCCCATGTTGGAGTAGTGGTAGCAGTAGTTGAAGAGCTCATGTTGGAGTAGTGGTAGCAGTAGTTGAAGAGCCCATGGCATAGTAATCATAGCAGTAGTTGAAGAGATCATGGCATAGTACTGATAGCAGTAGTTGAAGAGATCATGGCATAGTAATGATAGCAGTAGTTGAAGAGATCATGGCATAGTAATGATAGCAGTAGTTGAAGAGATCATGGCATAGTAATGATAGC
>JAUELE010292242.1:0-17363 GCA_031471655.1 Diodora aspera
ATGCTGCACCAACGCTCGACAATCTTCACACTTATATAAATACCGCTTCAGAAATCAACAATCTGTACATTTTATTCATACCAATTAAACGCTCGACAATCTTCACACTTTATTCATACTGCATCAACATTCAAAAATCTCCACATCTTTTTCATGCTGCACCAACGCTCGACAATCTTCACACTTATATAAATACCGCTTCAGAAATCAACAATCTGTACATTTTATTCCTACCAATTAAACGCTCGACAATCTTCACACTTTATTCATATCAATTAAACGCTCGACAATTTGCACACTTAATTCATACCGTTTCAACACTCAACAATCTGTACATTGTATTCATATCGCATCAATGCTCGACAATCTGCACACTTTATTCATGCCGCACCAACGCTCAACAATCTTCACACTTAATTTATACCGTTTCAACACTCAACAGTCTGGACACTGTATTCATACCGCATTAACACTCAAAAAAACTGCACACTTTAATATTTATACTGCATCAGCTCTCGACAATCTCCACACCTTATTCATACTGCATCAACACTCACCAATCTCCACACCTTATTCATACTGCATCAACACTCAACAATATTCACACTGTATTCATGCCGCATCAACACTCAACAATCTTCACACTTTATTCATACTGCATCAACACTCAACAATCTTCAAACAGTATTCATACTGCATCAACACTCAACCATCTTCACACTTTATTCATACTGCATCAACACTCAACAATCTGCACACTTTAATATTCATACTGCATCAGCTCTCGACAATCTTCACACTTTATTCATACTGCATCAACACTCAACAATCTTCACACTTTATTCATACTGCATCAACGCTCAACAATCTTCATACTTTATTCATACTGCATCAACACTGGGCAATCTGCACACTGTATTTATATCGCATCAACGCTCGATAATCTGCACATTTTATTCACACCAATTAAACGCTCGACAACTTCACACTTTATTCATACCAATTAAACCGCTCGACAATCTGCACACTTAATTCATACCGTTTCAACACTCAACAATCTGTACACTTTATTCATACGCGCATCAACGCTGGGCAATCTGCACACTGTATTTATGCCTCATCAACGCTCGACAATCTGCACACTTTATTCACACTGCATCAACGCTCGACAATCTGCACACTGTATTCATACTGCATCAACGCTTGACAATCAGCACACTTGATTCATACCAACACAAAGCTCGACAATCAGCACACATTATTCACACCGCGTCAACGCTCGACAATCAGCACACTTTATTCATACCACACCAACGCTCGACAACCTGCACACTTTGTTCATACCGCATCAACGCTTGACAATCAGCACACTTGATTCATACCACAACACAGCTCGACAATCAGCACACATTATTCACACCGCGTCAACGCTCGACAATCAGCACACTTTATTCATACCGCATCAATGCATGACAATCAGCAAACTTTATTCGCAACGCAAGAGCGCTGAAAAATCAGCACACTTTAGTCACACCGCAACAACGCTCAACAACCTGCAAACTTTATTCGTACCACATTAACGTTCGACAATCAGCACACTTTATTCATACCACACTTTATTAATATAGCATCAATGCTTGACACTCGGCACACTTTATTCATACCGCAACAACGCTCAACAGCCTGCAACCTTAACTCATAACGCATCACCGTTCTGCAAACACCTTTCCTTCAGAGAGTACTACTGTGTGTGTGACTACCCTTTAGAGTCACATATTTAATCACCCCTGACATGTGCAAATACATAGTCCTTGACTTGTGTACACACTGCATGTATGTCACACGGAAATTAATGGAATAAACTGCAGAAAAAGGCAAAAAGCGAAATTGTGCCTGAGAGGCATCATGATGGATACTTTTATAGTGGATAAAGAAGCACACAAGCAACGTGCTTATATTCCGCCCATAATAGCTAATGACTTGTGGTAGATTCCAATCTTGTTAAGCCCAGTTTCCGATCTCCCTAGCAATGAACCATCGACCGAGGCATATTTAGTGTAATCTATGTAAAGACGTCGACTCGACAGAACGAAGATGGAGCTTAGCTGACTTGGTCTTTCTTTACTTGAATTCCAGTTGTAATTAAAATAATAGTTTCAGACACGAATGGCATGGAAGCAGCAACACGACAAATGGGCCAGGTAAAAGTTGAAGGATAACTCCTGATAAGCAGAAAGACCCATACCCTTTTCTGAAATTCATGGACCTTGTCTGTGCTCAGTGCCTGCACACGTACGTTTATATGCAGTCTAAACGGAGAATATATTTTGCATAATGACTTATTCGTGTCAACGAAAATATTCATGTTCTGTTGACACGTGCATTGTCCCAATCCAAGCACATGAATATCGCATTGTTACCTGCGAGAGGAAACTCATTCAAACCATCTGGTGCTTTGAATGTCTGCAGTTAGACACTGTTGTTACAAGCTTGGTCTTTCCACTGAGAAGTGCCACGGACAAAATGATAAATTATCGTTTAATGTTGGTGGTTAATTTTAAAAGCAGTGCAAGTCAGCTAGCTCATGTTAATTCTCCTTAGTGTCGTTAGAGGACCTTATCCCTCGCTTTTCA
Organism: Diodora aspera; assembly: GCA_031471655.1. Taxonomy (NCBI): domain Eukaryota; kingdom Metazoa; phylum Mollusca; class Gastropoda; order Lepetellida; family Fissurellidae; genus Diodora; species Diodora aspera. The sequence continues at coordinate 2,634 of JAUELE010292242.1, forward strand.
TCTTCTGAATAGTGAAACATGATTCGTTCTATGTCTACCAATAGTCCCTCAGTGGATTGCCCATGCGTCCATGAGTTGCTTTGAGCCACGTAAGCCGGAACTTAACATATCAATTATTTCGACTTGGCGCAACCGGTGGCGGTAATAGCAGTCCACGGTCAAAGGTCACGGTTTGCCGGAGCAGGCTAACAAGCCAGATATAACCTCCGCCGAGAATTCCAATCGGTAAGACCAAAGCTGTCTGAATGAGCCGATCAATGAACGCAAGAGAGGTGCCCGGGAGACATAAAGTTTACGTCCTTTTATCTTCATTCATTAAGACTTACGTTCTCAAATAGCAGAGCAATATTTGTAGCTGCGGCTTTTTATTGATCGGCTCAGGAAGTTGCCATGAGAGGTGCTGGCGCATACTAATGATCAGCGTTACCCTAGCAGGCTCGACATCTTCATATTCTTTCGTTATTTTATACAAGTCTAAACTTGAGGTAATGAAAGGAAAATGCCGTGTGTTTGAATATTGCTTGAAATACATTAAGCTCTAAGTTACTTTTGATTATATTCATCTAAATTGGTAAGGTGATTTACGGTCTTTTCGTGACTTTGATTCATAGAAGTCCTATCTTCATTTGGATAAAGTGGTGATGCCTTTTAATTTCAATTCACACTGCACCTCTGTCCGTGTACTGAAATTATTCCTCACCAGTGAGTTGAATCATTCCACCTATCTGCATGTATGCACCTTTTCTTCTATTATGTTCCTTCATTTATTTTCGTCCCACCGGCGCTACTATATATCTGTATATCAGTTAGATATCGATATCTGATAAATTTAAGGCAGAGAGAATCTCTTAAAAGACAATACCATCATAACGTTTCGACAGTTTGAACACAAGTGTCTTTGATCATTGCTCCTGTTCATGCGCTCCGTTCTCTTCCGCGAACACTGTGGAATCATCATGCCATACCAGCTATACATCCGTTGTGAAATTAGTGTTATGATCCACAGAAGGAATGATAGACAAAATGTCAGATTACAGACAAAACAGAGTGTTAAGAGAATGTCAGTATCTATTGCCTAAGATCTACTATAGACATTACATTTTGTTACGACGTTGAATCAAGATATACAACGCCGATCTTGGTTTATGATACTCCTCTCGATACTGTCTGCCTCTACACTTGTTTGACAGTATGTAAGCATTCTAACCCAGGCTCTTGGTCTGCTAATGAAGTTGATACTAGTATACAATTTGCATTATGGACGATTAGTGTAACACTGTTATCCACATGTACACACATTATCATGTCGCGGTATTTACTCCTTGTGTCTCACTTTGTATTGCAGTGAAACATTCAGTAACAGTTTACGAAATGGTGAAATACAACATTATTTGTTTTATGTGGGATTATATGTTCTTGTCAGTGTTGTATTGGATCATTTCCTAAACTGCCACTGAATGCCATATCGGCATTGGGAACTGTGATAATTACCTATCAGGGTGGTTCACAATGTCGACTATGTGGAAAACGCTGTTGCAGAACTTTTTTTTTAGCAAAGTCTCGGTAGGTGAGTGATCTATATCGCTGATGATTAATGCTGGTGATGAGAGTCGGACGGGACTCAACCGCAAACTGTAGCAGAATAGCTTATTTTCAAGGAAATGCAATCTCAAATAGATATTTTTCAAGGACATGTAAACCCAAAAAGCTATTTGTCAAGGAAATTTAGCCCAAGATGAAACACATAATGTTGTCTCACGTTTATGTATGACTATGATGGTTGACTCCGGACTAAACATGATACTAAATCACACTACCCTGTGAAAAAGCAAACTTGGACGACAGTGTTTAGAGATCATATTATCTTAATGTTTCAGCAACTGTCAGCACTCGGACAATATTTGGATACAGATATGAAGATCGCCGATTCCGTATGAAAAATAACATACATCAAGATGTTATTTAAGCAAGTATTCAATCGTAGAGACTCACGGTGCCAGAAGAATATAAAGTACACACGAGTCTTCCTGCTTGTCTGTGTCCGCACGCTACTGGTGTTTGTATGAGTGTGCAGTATAGAAGCCGTTGTTGGTGCGTGATCAATACTTGCTAGGAGATGGGCTGCCTCCAGTCACGAGGCAGCCCTCAGATCGAGAGAGAGGTTGTGGTGGCTTCAGTCATGGCGGACTGTTTTCAAGATCCAGCTCCGCCTGCTCCGACGGATTCCAGGCTACCACTCAGCGCTTTACAGGTATTTAAACTGAAGAAATCCTGGAAAGGAATCAAACGCTGCATGGAGGCGACAGGTGTGGAGATGTTCATCAGGTAGGCAGTTAATCTCGTTGAGGGTTCTTGTCAATATGCTGTCATTTACTGCATCAGCTATGGACTGCCAAGACGTTATATGGGAAATTTAATTGTCGTTCCAGGTTCGTTGTAAATCATTTGATGGTTGAGAAATGACGCAAACGATAATGACACAGTGATCATGCCCCATATACACAACACTGAGTACGTAGGCATGGCTTTGTTTATCGCTGGTTCAGCTGATAGGTCTAATCTGTTAATATATTAAATGATATTACCGGTCCGGTAATACTCCAACTACAGGATGCAACTCCCGCCGCGTCGTTTATGAACTCGTATGTCAACAAGCGGCCGATAAATTTGTGTTAACTTGAGAGTCAGGGCATACACTGATTTACAGGGTCATTACTACACACAGGTGTTTGTATAGGCTAAGATCTCTCTTCCGACATCATGTGCCAGTGTGTGTGTAGCTGATAACACTCCAGTGACGTTGGAAACTCCTGGCAATACGTGGGGAGGGTGGCAAGAATTCATAGCTGAAATCCCAGTTTGGACTCAGCTGGTAACAAACAGGCTGGATTCCTATCGTGGTGATACTCCTTTGAATTGCGTGCTAGTTCACTTTAGTTTGATCCGGCCGATTACGGAAAGTTCCGAATGGATACCAGCAAAGTGAATATCTCTAATGGGAATCACGTTCACTGACTGGGAGTATGAACATCTCTTAAGTAAGGACGGATCGATATTTAATAGACGCAATTTGTATCAACTAGATGGAAAAGGCGTTCTGTGAAGCTGAGATAGAGGTTTAACTTTTCTCTTTTTGTCAAACATCAACTGAAGATGATATATGTAGTGTTTAATAACTTCCTACTGTCCCTGTTAAGCAAACTGAAACGACCTGTGCAAATATTTCCTGGCAGTGGGGAAATTAAATGTTTATTGAACGACATTTAGCCTCATCAGCTGCATGACAGGTCGCCATCAAAGTATTTGCAGTTGAAGATTTGTTAGCTGACAAATGCACACATGTTAACGTAATTGCATAATCACCAAATAGTTGAGAATCAGAACCGGTACTAGTAGTAAACGGCATTGTTCACCTGGCTATAGCGCGTTATTTGCACTGACTTGAAAGGCGGCTGTGCAGTTCTGTATAATTGTGATGTAGGATCGGTGCGTCCTATTTATACATCTGGGATTGTTGTTTGTTGTTGTTGCTCATTTTCCTTCGCAAAGAGGAAGTAAAACTGAGGCCAGGCGAGAAAGGTATGACCATGGTGGATGTTTATATGTGAATATTACATGTTTTGTTATTGTATGAAACTAGGCTGTGTACTTCATCATTGCACCATGCTTCGACAAACTAGACAGAATTTGTTCGTTAGTTACGCCGACGGACATGAATGGATAGCAGGTGTTGATACCAGATGACTCACTTTATCCTGCACCTGTTCAAAGTAATTATTTTATTGGAACATGTGCACCGATATAAACGTTTATCTATGCTTCCTGTAGATATGTTGAAGGCCACTATGGGTTAATTACAAATCAACATACTTGTAAAACGGCCCATTGTTCATGAAATAAATGCAAAACTGATTTTCTATCACTGCATACAAAGCTAATGATTCAGCCCTCTTTAGCGTATATATTCTGCAAATAACTGCTGGTCGTGCTGCTGTGTTTGCGGCAAAGATTCACGTTTTATGTACCTGATCGCTGCTACTCATTTCTGAGATAAATTGATTCTGGTAAACACGCGAGGTTCGACACGTTCAGGATATGAGTATGTCCTGCGGTGATGCTTGGAGACACGGAATGATACACGATGCCAACGTAATAATGGCGGATTCATTGTTTCTCGTGATAGAACAACCAACACTACCACTGTGTGGACATATGACATCTCGTATGCATCCATAATGTATGTCCATTTTATAACTCGGATTCAGCTTCTGCAGAACTATCTGTTATCATCTGCAACATCGTATCAATGTTCGTTATTGAAGCAACTTTTTACCAAAACGTTACATAAACATGACTATGTATCACATAAATGAAGATTGTCACCACAACACCTAACCCCCTACATTTTGCACATATACTATATAAAACATAACAGTCAGAAAAGGAATAGGTACGAGGGTGAAAGATGATCCATATAATAACTGCGAATGCTCATTTGAATGCGATGATATATGGCAACATACACAATGACAATGAAGTGCTTAGGACATGAATACGGTGATATCCAGAAGCACACATTTGAAGAATTTGTAAAAGTCACATATGTAAACTCAACAGAATAAAGTGACAAGAGTTGCATGAAAAGATTCCATGCGCTACCAAACCACTGTTAGAATAATCACGCTTACTCTTGACATCAGATCTACAATGTAATTCACTCGTGGCGCCCCCACCTACGTACCTAGGGGCGACAATTCAACTTGGCATGCTGTCAATTAGACGATTGACATTGTGTTGAGCTGCAAGTCTATCAAATATTCAATAGTGCATGGGGTCTCATCATGCAGCCTTTGTTACTTTATTATTTTCAGTTTATATCTGTGACTTTTTTTCAATTGTTGACATAATTATATGCTGCTGGAAATCATCTCATCCATTCCAGACACTGCATTATCATGTTTCATGTTGCCATATTTTCGTATTCAAATAAGCACTGTGTCAAGGATTAAAACATATACTCTTTGACTCTAGTTTCTGCTCTTTTCTGACTGGTTTCTGTCATAGTCGGAAAATGTAGGTGACGACAACCTTTATTGTCAAACATATACTAAAACGTCGTGTTGCTGTCATTCACCAGTTACCTTTCAGTAGCTTCATTTTCCGTATGAAGTTTAACGTTAAATGTATCGCCACCATGCGTTCGTGGTACAGGGTTAGTACTGTGGCTTGCTAACATGAGCTTAGAACCAGATTAAATCTTACTCCACACTTCAGGAGACGTGAACCGACACACATGTCTGTCCCCTGAACCGTCTTATGTTGCCTACGTTCTCCGCGGAATCAATAATTTGGTTATTTATTATTTAGGGATTGGTGGGTGACGATTATATGCATGTTGTCGTTAAATCCACAAAATCTCATCCATTTACCCTCTTAACCTCACTGCTGTTAACTTTAGCGGTGATTATCTGACTGTGAATGTGAAATGGCGACTGCACATCGTATCATTACAACAGATGACAGCGCAATGTTCGTCCTCAGCAAACCAAGCATGAGCATTCATACGTTTTAAAAGTGTTTTCGTGTCTCTTGTAAACTTATCTTTTGTGTTTGTTCTGATGTTGAAATGCTTTGTTTCACGTTGCTCATCTATTTGCTGCCGTGAATATTAGCATGACTAATATTCAATTGTTCCCTGCTTTGACAAAGTAAAATACGTTGATTTTCGAAAAGGCAGTGACATCAAGCAAAACGCCGCTGCTACGGAGCTCGAAATTGTCAATTATATTCTGTACAATTTTCAATATAATAGAGTATTATCAGAATAATTCAAATGATGCTTTTCAATACAGGTCAGCTATAATCTCACACCCCTAAGCATCCCGCACGTTCAATATTCAACACTATTGCCATTGTCTAGGTTCAATGCAAGCAAACGTATTAAAAGGGAAATAGGATATAGTGAAGTGCGGGTTGCTATTTAGTAAAATATCACCGGCGGCTTCTACAGGCGCTAAACGCAGCTAGAATTGTCTTTTTTGTTTCCAGATAAATTATTAATAGTTTGCTAGAGCTCATGATAAGCGGGTTGGTGGTGCTTGGTGACCTTTCATAACGAAAGATACATTATTAGAAAAACATTTTATACGATTTATTTTAATGACCAAAACTCAGTTGTCTAAAATGTGTAATTACCCTATAACACACTCTCTTATTTGAGTGTATAATTATTTTTAGCTGTTTCAATAAAGTAATTACAGATTATATTATTTGATCTCCACACAGCATTGACATAGAAAACACAAGAGTATGTATCGAGGCCACTATATTGTGAAGGGGTTTGTTTGAGGGATTATATTGGCTTCTCTGATGCCATTAAGCCATAACCACAATCAGTAAGATGAGCCCTGCATGTATTTTAAATACGTGTGGTTGAAGGCGCCTTTGGAAATGTAATACTCACCCAACATGATGAACGAACGTTTTTATCTACTTGCTTGTCCCCAATGGTGTCCTGTACAATGATACAAAAGAATACAACAGATCAAAACAATAACATTCATAGCCACTGTTTCATGATGTGTATAAACATTTACATACAATGAATATGCATGTATTAAGCTAAGTTATTGGCGTTATCTGGCAATGCTTTAACTTATTCTGTTCCAGAGACAATGTATTAAATAAGTGGCAACAGGTGTTCAAGAAATAGCCCTTGGAAACATTTTTTCTAAATAATACATACGGGTCTAAACGTATAGGGAAACAGTCACAAGTTTAATCTGGTTCAGGATTAAGTATGTTGATCCTCGTTTAGGATTATTGTTTTACACCGTAACATAATTGATGTAAAAGCACGTCCTTTATCCCTATTAGTTTGATGTCCTAGAAGGCTACTCGTCATTTCAGTAGTGCATTTTAGCATCTACTTACTTGCTTCCTAATGTGAAACAGATCAATAATCCATTCGGACTGAAATCCTGAAGAGATTTTCAAACCAATCTCATTTCGTGGTAAGTATGAGAAAGTATTACTTCCCTTTGAGACAAATGACATGTTTCGGCAAGTACAATCTACATGCAACTGTATCTCTGTGGGCGTAGTGGTCTTAATAGATATGCCTCATTTCAAAATAATATAAAGTGGGTGTCAACCGACTGGATGTGTGATATCAAAAAAGGCATTAATGTTTTATATACACTCTTATCGAATGCATCCGTATACTTGTTACCAGCATAATGTATACTCATACTAATTGCTTGTATTAAATAATACGGTATATTTATAAACTTTCTATGTATCATTTATTTTGTGTGATCGATTGAGAACACACATGGCCATTTCTCGCTTTTGGGAAAAAAGTGAAAAAGACAGACATGCCAAAACATTCAGCACTTTTGGCATCCACTTACGAATATTCCTTTGGGGGCATAAACTATTCACTAAAGGTCTGCATTGGATGAAGTTTGGTTGTCCACACCACCCATACGATGGTTCGTGTATCGTCAACACCACTGACAACCGACTAAGGATTTCGTTAAAATCACGATTCTTTTAGGAATGACCAAACCATCCAAAACCAATGTTGGGTTAAGCAAACCACCCACAATCAAATCGAAACTAAAACTCCAAAAAGCAGATAGAGGTAAATCTACGGTGGTCTTTTACGGTTTGTAGTGGTTGTCTGTAGAAGTAGAAGAAACACTGGTTTGAGTGGGCTTGGAATGGTTTTCACACACCTGAACTACTCGCGTACACGTTAAGTACTTTCATGTGTGCTAGATATTGACTTCAACGTGGATCCTCGTTCTCCAAAATGTACTTACGGACTCAGAGTGTATGTATGCTTACTATAGAGTAGGAGATATCAACACAGCTAGCTATAAGTTGGACATGGACCTTTGGTATAAAAGTACTGTGGTAGAAGGACAGGTAATGAGAGCCTTGATGATCGGTTTCCTCGACATTATCGAGCAGATGTGAGACATAGGACTGACAGGTGGAATCGACGAAAGTATTAGTGTAGGTGTGCGTGTGCTGGTATTAGTGGGGAATAATGTGTGAACAGGGTCGGGTCCGAGGGGAGGATGAGGGATGATCTCGTTCAGCACAAGCCAGCGATAAATGTCAAATTCGGGCCAAGATAGGAGACTGATCGATGCCCTCACATCAGCCCTTGATGATTAATTGTCACACACTAAGTTTAGCATAACGGAGGTGTACCGCGAAACCACAATGGCCCCTAATTAGTGAGTATAATGTGTATGACTGCCAGGCCGAGTCGAGGAGCTGATGGCACGCATGACTCTGCTAATTATTGTATGGATGTTACAGGGTTCCTTGGCGACCGTACCCCCGGTTAGAACAGAAAGTATAACTCATATCACTGAAATACGAATACAAGAACATACATGTACCTGCCTTCCTCCATGTAGAGTCTTTTTTTAATATGTTTTTGTTTGGATTGACCTTTAACAGTTCTGCTCGTACATGCAGCTACCAGGTGTGTTCGTGTTTCAAAGCGAGAATAATTTTGTTTCTCTAGATGAAACAGCCATTTTAGCAACAGTGAACACAGTGAAGCTGCGATCAATTTGGGGCTGACCAATTGAAGGTTCGTAGGGGTTGTCCATTTCATGATCACCCTTCCAAAAGACTGATCGATAGAATAAATTCTTGATGGTGACGGATACACGACCCCCAACTCCCGGCCAATTCTCTGTCTGCTTGTCTTTGCTTGATGACAGTCAGTAGTTGCAGCTACCTCTCCAGTCTGTCCAGCGGGGATCAATATAGTCAATGAGCAAAGACTCTCCTAGCCTTGACATTCCACAGCAAGCATAGACGCCACTCTTTCTTATTCATCCAGTTAGCTGGCCTAGAGTGTCCTCCAACATATATCTATATTTGTTTATTAGATTGGTGGTGCCGAAGAGCAGAAATCGGAGTTATTCATGTATATAAAACTTCGTGTTTGATAGGCAGATTGTTATTGACTTGATTGACAACTTGTTCCCCCGCCTTGGTGCCATTTCAATATGATCGTTCTCTCGATTGCCACACATTTTCCAGATATTGATTTCAAGGGATTCCATCCAGGCTAAATGGGAGCGACTGAAAAGATTGGAGTACCACTGGTCCCCGTACACGCTGTTAATAACGGTGGTACGAATGGCGCCTTGGATTTCAATGGCATTTCATATATGTGAATTATGTCGTTAATACCTTAACAAAGTGCATGAACAATGTGTCTGGATAATTGATATCCCAGTACAACATATACCGCTTGCAGTATTATGGAACTCATACATGCACCGGTTAATATTTTGAAACCACCTTCATTGTTGATGGCCATGCTTCTGAGAGTTCTTCCCTTTAAAGATGTTAACAATTGAGAATATTTTGAAACTTTTCAGCATTTGCAATTACAAATAGATCACATGTAGATCACCAGTAAAAGTAACAAATACTTTGTTCACAATTTAAAGCAACATGACCAAAAATGAGGATGCTAACAATATACACCGACAACATGTGTCAACTGTTGTGACATCTGATCAGAAGGACGGTTTAAATGATCACACTTGCATGTACGTATATGAGTAAGTAACAAGTCTGTTTGAAATCAAATAACACTAGAAACAAACTAATGGTGTGCGTGTTTGCCAGACGTCAGAGTAAGCCGTGTGAGCGACATTTGGGCGACCTGGAGGAACCTTGTCCAAGAAGGTTAGTGCCATCCACAGATCGGAAATCACATTAGTAAGTTAGGGCAAGTAATTGTTGATCAATGGGAGGCTGACGTTGACAACACTCAACTGCTGGAGTATGTATCGACAAATCTCAAGCTCCCTTCATTCATTATGGATGCTAATAGACTTGCTGTCATGGAAAAGGTTGTCTTTCGGGAAATTGATCCTCTTTTTGTATCAGAAGAGAAACTCTTTCCAGTATAGGTCGTATTAATAATGGATTACAAAGTGGCAGATCCGCCGGCAAAAAGCCAACCAAATGCAATCTGAGACGCTGCCAGTGAAAAGTTTAAAGTATCTGCATTCTTAAAAGATTACTCACAATAAACGTATTTAGATTAGCTTCAATATATTTGATTTCATAGATGCGGAGTCTTACATGCGGAAGCTTAATGGTTCTGTTCTTTAAAAAGTGTCTAATTCGTTTTATATAAATAAATATTAACCAGGAGTTGTATTTAGAATACGCTGAATATCTAACGCGGGATAAAATTGAACGTGCACGAATGCATATCTTTTCACAGGGCATCAGACACGCTGAAGTAATATGGATTGCGTGCGATTCCTTGATAAAATGGTTAAGTCCAATGTAAACAGTGGTTGTGCAGGGGAATTGATATGATTTAAATGTAGACAGAAGCATAGTAGCAGTGTTGCCAGCGGCAGCATTGCCAAGGGCGATGAAGTACGGGAGGCTATTTCGTAACCTGTGATCGTGGAATGCTGCCCCACATGCTGCTCAAACTACAGAGCTGACCTGACTTTAACATGGCTTCTAGTGTCAATAATGGAGATTTGTGTACACACACATCGTGGCCTGCCTCTTCTGTGTGGACGAACTGCACAAACATGCCAGTTGAACGCGTGGATTACCTTCATTTAACTGTCCACGAATAGGTCGACCTCAGACGATTATCAAGGATTCTGTCGGCTCTCAAACATTTGAGCATATTTTTTCCCCCGATAAACTGTCATCATGAAGTACTGAGGCACTCAGTACAAGGTTGAAGATGCATTGTGTAATATTCTGTCGGACGTGTTGCACGCATGATTTTCATGTTGACGCGGTATGGAATAACTGTAACATGAGTATGTGATTCGGCTTCTAGCATTTAGTTGTTGCATCATTAATACAAATATAAAATTCGTAAACTGATACTTTCATGTCTGATGTAACGCAAAAAGAGGCGTCATTAACATTTGTCAAGGTAGTGGGTTCCGTGAAACGTCCTTGTCTTTATGTATTCTTTATACTCATAGTGTTGATGTTAATTGTCGGGTATTGCTGTATTCACCATGTCGTACATTATGTTCATCAGGGGCATGAAGTGCAAATAAGCTTATACTTGTATATCATTATCATTGTTATTATCATTAGCCACGTTCGTATGTAAGGTCATTGTTTCATTTTTGACCAGTAAATCTAGTGGTGAGTGGGAGGCCAACACGTAGTGTGGACTCCCTCAGTAACATAGCTACGCCACCAAGTGCTGCATGACTTTTAATAACTTTGTTTTAACGCCGCTATCCACACATTAAAAGCCATTCTACGAATATACTTAATAACATGAATGAAAGTAAATTCCAACTGACAGCAATTCCAATTCTGAACTGTGAGCTTCGTGTGCCTCGTGTAGAATTATTAACAACATACTAGTATTTAATGTATAAATGTTAAATGATGGATATACTCACTCGTTTCGGGTTTGCCTATATAAAATAATCCTGCAGCACTAGGTACGTTGTTAAAATGTGCAAAGTGGCAAGAGCAAACATCATGTGCACGTATTATCGTGTTATGCAGATGAGTTTAAGGGACATCTGTATGAATTATGAAGTGTTCCAAATAACCATAGGATCTGATATATTTGGCCTATATCTGAATCTATCTCAGAACGAAATACGATTAGTTTACTTGCTGGTGTTCTCGCCAAAAGAGGATACGAGGGGTTAGCCATGACACCAGATAATGAAATATGTGCATCTAGCCAGCGGATGACTAACCTTTAGTTGCACATACAGTGCGACAAGCTCACTACTGTGCATCAGCCGGTTGTAGTGCTATTTGATACAACTAATTGGATGAAACTGCGGTGCAACAGCGCAATTTGTTCTCATACAAACTTGTCGCACTCAGCTCCAGTGTAACACCCGAATGTCTGAACAAGTATACACACTGAATAATGCTGAACGTCTCATATACAGTTTCTTTGACATTTCCTTATCTGAAGGCCTCACAGAGATACGTATATGACATAGCTATTGTATACGGTGATAGATGGTTTATCCTGTGAGTCCTCAAGGCTTTCGAGTAAACAATGCAACTGTCAAATTATGCTACTTCTCGGGAAATAACGTCAGTGTCCTGACGTTCAGTGTAAGTACTCGACGGAATGACGCGGTTCTTATTTTCGAAAACTTCCAATCGCCTGTCAGGAACGTTCGTCACAGTATGTGGCGGCATATTTTCCACAATGGCTGCTTTAATTAGTTTCCTTCCTTTATCCTGTATTTTGGTCTTTTCCAACTGAAGAAATGAAATATTGACTTTAATTGTTATTTCAAAAACGTAAATGTTCATACACCTAAAAACAGAAACGATGTTTCTTACGTTTCCCGGTGCGCCAAATCAATATATACGGAGTGTGCACGTTAAAGATTAAGCTCTCTCTCTCGCTCTCTTACGTTTGTGAACCGTTAACAGAGAACTGATATCAGAGAAGCAGAAATACTTTACTTACTCCATATGTGCCTGATTAAACATTAAAGACGCATTTATGTATTCCACAAATGAAAACTGTTTCTTTCTTCAGTTTAACTAGGGTAAGTGTTTGTTGCACGCAGCCAACCGGACACCTCGTGACAGCAATGCATAATTGATGACAGTTTGAACAATATTCGTTCTTCATTACTTTGTGACCAAAGATTCCTATACGGATTTAGGTGACTGCGTATAAGGCAACTTTAAATAAGCGAAAGTGAACCTAATATATAACTGACTAAACCAGCATCAAAATAACACCCATGACTACAATACAGACAATACTAGACAGTAAAGGTGGTGTGTTATAATTATATAGTCTCCTGTATCATTTCTATTTCTCGCTGCAGACTGTTCCGAGTTAACGCTGATCTCAAGCAACTCTTCTCCACGTTCCGAGACGTCAAGACTGATGACGAGCTGCGGGTTAATGAAATGCTGGAGAAGCATGCCATGGCGGTGATGACAATATTCGACGAAGCAATCTCCAATATCGACAACTACGACTGCACAATTGAAATCCTACAAAAAGCAGCCAAAACACATTCCGGGTTTGCTGGATTCAGAGCGGATTTATTTGAGGTATCAAACATTTCGTTTTTCTTGGAGCAATTCTCTTGATTAACTGTAATATAAATCCAGCTTACACTGGAAGATCATTTCTTACATTCTGACGAACATGCTGGTCTCTGTGATCTCTCCGGCACACTTTGCAGCCAAATCTTGGGAAAAGCGCCCAATTGATCTTCATTTCACCTTCCAGAACCATCGTGAATGGGGCTGTAACACGAGTTCTGATTGGTTTGCAGGCTCCGTAACAAAGGTTATACGTGGTTAACGTTTCATGCACGGGACGTTTATTTGTTCATATTTAAGACCAGTAAATTGTAGGTACCAATAGGTTTACAACTTTAAGATGAACCTTGCCATCGACATAACAGTGTTAATTAGGTTAACGATGCTAGCAACAGCGATGAGACGTTTCGCATGGAACCCTTAAAGGGTCAATTAAGTAACTTCTGTCTCCCGCTGTTACAATTACGGATATGGATTCTTTATGGATACTGTTCCTCGTTAACAGTAAGTATGTTCCAGGACACAATTACCATAACATTGGTACTATTACCGTGACCAGATACGTTTCCTATAATAATGGTGCAATTTTAGATAATAAACTACTCCAAAAAAGAAACGCATAGCACACATTTTAAGATCATTTTGGTCACTTTAGGATGAATCGGAAACATTAGTTCATTTAATATATTGAAAACCAACATCACCTTGACCCTTTTCCGAGTTTGAATCTCTCTTAGTGCAGAATACGATCGCTCAAACGCAACCAACATTGGGTTTTTGAACAAGTGTCACAAAAGACACGGGTTTACACAAATCATGTTTTAGCTCACGTGCACTTCGTGCACAATATGTTATAAACGCCCCGGGTTCTGGCAACGTTTGTGACAGTGTTTAAACATGTAGTGAAGTGTAAAGTCATTCCTAAACTTAGTGAGGCTCAACGGAATAATGCGATTGGACATTTGGAGGCTGGCGAATCACAATCAGCGATGGCAAGGCGCATACACGTATCCTAGAGCACAATAGTAAGACTGTGATATCGTTTTGAACAGCATGGAACCACACGGGATAGACCACGTTCCGGACGACCACGTGTCACCACGCCGTCCAAACAGATTCATCCGCTTACGGCACTTACGTGACATATTCCTAACTGCATTCGTCGCCGATATAGCCTCCTTTCAGGAGGCAAAAGACCACGTAAAATAAGCTGACTTTTAACATTCCTAACTGCATCCTCTACCACAACTGTAGTGCCTCGGCTCCATAGGATTTCTGACCAGACAGTTAGAAACCGTCAACGTGAGGTCAGTATTCGCTCCAGAAGACCAGTTCGAGAACTGATCCTCACAAGACAACATCGTCAGCTACGACGACAATGGTTTGTCAATCATCGGCCATGGCCTATGCAGAGATGGAGAACCGTCAGTTTTAGTGATGAGTCACGATTCCTACTGAGACATGTTTATGCTGCACACTGTGTTCACGAAGTGGACAGATTCGGAGCTGGAAGTGTTATGGTGTGGGCGGGCATTCATACAGTGGAAGAACAGATCTAATCTAACAGGGCAATCTAACAGCTCGACGTTATTGTGATGAAGTCATTAGGCCACACGTCATTCCGTTCATGAACAGACAAAA
>JAUELE010292353.1:0-17362 GCA_031471655.1 Diodora aspera
ACTTTACAATGCGCAAACTGAATATGAATAATAATAATAATAATAATAATAATTATATGGTGCACATATTCAAACGCACAGGTGTGTGAGACATACAGGAAACAGGAGGGTATTCATTACGATGCCAGAGAAAATGTTTTGGCAAATTTCATGTACACAAAATATGCTGGATAAAAGTGCACAAAAATATACACTGTGAGACAGAAAGAAAATATCTGAACCACAATTCGTTGCTGAAGCTTTAACAATACTTTTAGGCATTTATAGCACAACCTTCCAATAGAATAACAACTGTTTCAAGTGGTATGTGTAGAACGATTCAACAAAAAAAAAACAGTATTGAGTTTAATATCAAACAAATCATGCCATCTTTCTGGTCAGTTAATAAATCAAAAGACTATAAGTGATATGTTTAACAAAATAGAGCTGTGTTTTTCATAAATACACAAACATTTGCCCAATCTCATCACAGTTTTAAGTCATTGTTAGTTTTATGGAAAATACTGTCACGATAACCAGAGCAAATCACAACCAAGGACAACATTGTTGTTACAAGTCACAACAAACATGCACCAACAATATGACATCACAGATCTCAAGCTGACAACAAAAACCTCCTTACTTAATGTTATGCAAATCAGCAGTTTGTGCACAGTGATCACACTTCCTCTAAACTGCCACAACAATTATTCTTCCCAAGGAAGGATTTAACTCCTTGCTGTTTATGTTTAAAAGGCACAAGGAAAAGATTCTTAAATTTGTAAAATTCAGAATATTTGGAATATTCTAAGAATACCAACCACTTCCATACAATTGCTCGTGCTTGTCACGAATCGACAAGCAAAGAGGAATCGTATGGAAGTGGTTGGTATTCTTATGAATAAATTATAATGAATCATTATGATATTCAGGTAGTTCCTCATTACATCTTTCTTACGTTCCTAACTTTATGTTTAGCTTGTCTTAGAATATGTGCATGTCCAGCAATAAAACTCAAACAGCAAATTTGACTGTACAACAACTCATCATGAACACATGGTTACCATCAAAAACATTTCTGACAATTTTTTCTTAATTTCACATGGTACTCATTATGAAAATACTGATATTTTGTAAGATTAAAAGATTAAAGTCTTGCCACCAAATAAATGTTATCCTGTATGTCTTCAATACTCAAGAAAACAGTTCTCTCCTTCCCCCTCTCACACACACAATAGGGGAAAATGTAATAATTGAAAATATAAAGTTCACATACCATTTGTGTAACAGTGAAGAAATGCGCCATAAAGTGAGATCATCCAACTTCACTCATAGAAAACACAACCCATGTAAATAGATTTCATATTCATCTACAATCCATTGTCTTGCAGAAAATAATATTTCGTAAAATGATTTAAATTCAATCTCTTTGACAGATGATTTTTCACAAACTTGTGGTTTCCTTGGATTCCTAGTTTTATATCAATTCCATTGTAGAGTATAATATATAAGGACATTGAACAAACGGATGGATTTCTTCATTTCTTCACCTCACTTGTCTCAACCTTCACCCACCGCTGAATTGACCGCCGCATCGCATCGACCCATCTGAAAGATAAAGTGGACAATAGCAGGGAATGACTTCTGGTTTTACTTGTTATGTTCCTATATCAAGTACATATGTCCAGTGCTGCTGATATACCAATACACCATTCCAACACCAGTACAGTGGTATACCAATACACCATTCCAACACCAGTACAGTGGTATACCAATACACCATTCCAACACCAGTACAGTGGTCAGTCAGTCAACCCAGTTGTCTTTTAACCAGCTTACCATAGGTTCAAATCCCCCGGAAATTCCCCCAGAAATTCCTTTCAACAGAGACACAGAACTATACAAACTCTGACAGAGATGACATCTCCTTCTTCTATTGGTGACAAATCAATCTCCAAAGCAGGCCCAGTCTTATGGAACATCCTTCCCCGCAACATCCAGGAAATAACAGACATTTATCAATTTAAATGTGCCCTGAAAACTCGCATATTTAACATTGCCTTTGCCTGAGTGCCTCTCAGCGAGTTGTAGAAGTGAGTGAGTGAAATGGATTTTTATATTGTAGGGGGCAATATTTCAGCCAAAGCGCAATGTGATGTGCAAGAGGCACATCAGGAAAAGGGACAACACAGAATCGATAGTAAGAAAGTGAAAGTGAAAGCAAAAGATCCCTATTTTAGTGGCCTTGTACGACAAGCATTGGGTTACTGAGGCCCTATTCTATCTAAGTGACACCACATCACTCCGCCGAAGCCCCACGGGGTGCAAGTTGTAAAAAAAGGCACTATACAAATGTCAGCTTTATTATTATTTATTATTATTATCGTGATTAAGGTTGTAGTACTCTTCATGGTCAAAGCAGTTTTCTCATTGACAGAGATGACATCATGATACAGGTCATAGCATCCACGCATGGTCAGACCAGTTTTGTCATTGTCAGAGATGACATCATGATACAGGTCATAGCACCCTTCATGGTCAAAGCAGTTTTCTCATTGACAGAGATGACATTATGATCAAGGTTAGTGCACCCTTCATGGTCAAAGCAGTGTTCTCATTGAGAGAAATGACATGATCAAGGTTGTAGCAGCCACGAACGGTTAGTCTGAGTTTTGTTAGCCTCGAATTGGATGCTTACAATAACTTTGGTCTTGGACCTTACATTATTCTTGTAACTGTGGAATGTATGTACAAACATAACTGCGCAAATATATGCATGATTTCACATTAAAAATTTTTACTGTCTTGACCACTGAGCTGTATTATTCCCCAAGTCACCCCCTGGATAGGTCCGAAACTGTTTCCTATGGGCGTGCTGACAAGCTGAAACATTGCTAAAACCAGGGTTTCATCAAATTCACTCACTTGCATTGTCTCTTCAAATGTCCTGCCAGAACAAAGTCAGTGCAACACTGAACACAGAAGTTTGAAAACTCAGTTCCACAGAAGCGAGATTGTATAAACATGTAAAAGTTCTACAAACCTTGCTTTGTCAGTTTCATTTTCTGCACAAAAGTAGAACGTCCTCATCCCTGGTTCTGGTGGGTGGAGAACGAAGCTGTGCCGTTTCCCTGGCAACCCTTTCACAAGAACTGTGTAGCCATGGAGGTGAGCAACTCCTGGAGAACCAAATTGAGTTGAAAACTTAAGTCAATGTTTTACATTGTTCTCTGGGACAGTATTTCAGCCACAGTGAGATCACACTGCCAAGAAGCCATTTCAGAAACAAATTGACATGCAGAGAAGTAAAGTAACATGTCCCCATTTCACTCCACCTGCTCGATATACCTACTACATCAAAATGAAGCAAAAATGAAATAAAACAGGAGATCATAAAGTTTCTTATGCTCATTGAGAATCTAAACATGGTAACTGAAAATTCCTCATACATGTATTTCAACTATTCATATCATTGGTGAAGAAACGAAGAAAGGTCCCCCACCTTGTGCACTGTAGGATGTCATGAGCTTGTAGTAGTATATGCAGGCGTCCTTGAGTACACAATAGCGCTTCTTCCACACTCGCCTCTGTCGGCCCATCTTGCTGATGTAGCCTGTGGACTCAGGTCGGCGGATCTCAAGAGCTGGAAGTCCCACATTGTGGCTACTGACATCAAGCCAAGAATCTTTCTGAAAATATAATATCATATTTGACTTACGTACCAACATGGTCTATCTCTAACGGTCTCACCAGAAACTCTAACCATCCAACTATCAGCGTTATTATACATTCAACAGTATGATGACCAATCACAAACATTCCCTGAGTGAGAATGATTTGAGGTTTTACATGGTTTTCGGCAATCTTGCAGCCATATCACCACGGTCTCACCAACATCTCGTCAGTGTCAGGGCTCCTGTCTATCTGAGCCAAGAGAGACTCGAACCACAACCACCAAGGCTAGTAGATTGCTGGGTCGACGCGCTAACTACTGCACCATCTCCCACATTCCCTGAGATTTTGTACATGTTTCCATGCTGTTATAGTGTACCCATGTTTTAACAAATTATCAGTCACAGGCCTGGTGAAAGACCAAGTGAGTGATATTGAGTTTGACATGATTATCAGAAATCTGTAAGCTACATCAACAGGATGAAGTCACCATTTCCAGGACAAACTAACAAACAGATTATTTGGTACTTCACAGTAAGCACAGTTTCCTTTCCACAGCAATTATGTTGCATACAACGCAATGTGGCAAAGAAGAAGAAAATCTACTTACCCTCTTCTTGGATTTTGTTGATGCCTCTGTTAGTTTGCCAACCCACCTGTTAAAATGATTCAAATCATTAGTTTAAAACAACACAAGTTTTCAAGCATTAAGAAATGGGAAGATGCCAAGCAAAACTATCATGAGAGAACCAATAACTGAATTATCTGCACTTTGTATTTCACAGTGAGGCAAGGGAATAATGAGCCAATTTCGAGACTTAATATTTAGCTCACCTCTTGTTCACTGAAGATCAAACCATGAAAGAGTTTCCGGAGGGACTACAGTTGGACTATAGTCGGACTATTTGCTACTAAACTGTTCTCTGTTCAACTATTGATTCTAACCAAGTGAGCCAAGCCTTGAAGCGTGGTTCAGCATGGTTCCAAGATGGCATCCAGCGACCAAAGCAATCCGATTTCAGTGAAATGTGATTCTACACAGGATCCACACTTCCTGAACAGACTAACTGAAGTTCAGCGTCCGGGAGGAAGTGCATAGACCACATGTGCCGTTTGTGACAATTATATGGACAAAAGTCCATCCCGAATCTGCCCCATGATGAACCCTTGAAACTTCCTGTGGTATTGCTTTTATCCAACAGAATGATACAATATCAGTCCTCTAACAATTTCTTTGAAACAGTTCTCTAACAATGCCATACACCCATATATATGCAAGTTAAGAACTACCAGTAGACAGGTCTTAAGTTTAAATTTGCATCAAGCATGCATAAATTTGTATTTATACATTCATTTCATCCTTTTATAGCATATCTCGTCATAAGTGTAAAGGAATCGGTTCATTCTGCAGGGAATATCAATTACTTTAATTCAGATCGATTCAAAAACAGTTTATGTTTACACACTCAGTACTCCTTCATACAACACTGTACTCCTTGCTGTGGGAAATTAGGAATCTGTACGTCTAGGCATGGACAAATTTCCATCAAGTCTTTTGCCATAAAACCAAGTTGACTAGTTTAATACTAGTTTAATCTACAGGTTCCTTATGATTCTACCACTCTCAACAAGAGGTTAGGTTCTTCACTGACACTAAGGATAATTAATTTGTACACCGCCTTATTCCTAGTTCAACTTGTTCAGTGACGCATTACATACATATCCTATACAATCACTACGACTGTCACATAATATGACAAGAAACAAAATTAAACAATAAAATAGGTTTGGTTTGTAAATTTAACCCAAACTGACTATGTGACCAAAGTATAGAGACTGACTGAAATTGCAAGACATTACTCTACCAAAATGCTCCTCAAAAGGCAGAAAACAGATCCCAAATTTACACAGCAATGCGCTGCCAATACTTAAAGATTTAAAACCAATGCATTTACATGAAGAGTTCATCAAACTATGGCATCTATCATACTCTTCAATGACAAAGGCACAAACTACTCACTCTGTCATTTCATCCCTTGTATCAGTCATGAAGTAATATGATCTAGCTCCGAACTTGTCAGCCTTAAAGCAGTAGTCCTTGTTGGTGTCGATGTAGCGCGTGATGCTGTAGCCTGCCAGTGGCACGGCACCAAGCGGAATCTGCTCCTGGAAACGAGTTACTCTTTTGATTAATCTCACAAAGAAATAGTTTGTGTACATGATTTTGTGTTAGCTGGCAATATAAACCACCTGTATTAATAACTTGTTCCTTCTGTACAAAAGATTTCACACTTTCAGACCAGGAAGAGTGATGGAGTGGATGACTTGGGGTTACCCGGGCCTCTGAGCAATTTTTAAGTCATATCATGTCACCCATCCTTGAAATCCAGTGCATAATAACTCCACCAACATCCATCATATACCCCTATTCATGACGATCGTCTCGAGGCGGGCAATTTGACCAATCAGTGAAGTTTCCATAGCAAAAACGGGCGTCCAATCGTGTAGAACGTCTCTTCTAACACTCGTCGAAGTAAAGACGTTATGTGTTTAAATTTGTCAAGAGTTCCTTCTCGTGCAGTGAATGTGACATTTCATTGGTTGTCTACATTTAGCAGACTTTGACTTTCCATACACACAAAACAACCATGGTGAATAGGAGTACTTCCAGAGTATATGACAGATGTTGCTGGAGTCATATGTGGCCTGGATTTCAAGGATGAGTGTCACCTACATCACAACACTGTCTGGATCAAATCATTGGGCAGAGACAAGGGTACACCAGCCTGGCTGACTTTGACCAACACTATGCCATCCAGTGCCTCTTAGATTAAGAAGACAATAAAAATAAACAACATTGACATTTATACTGTGCCAAACTCAACTCACTGTAAAAGCTTGAAATGCTCCACATAATTACTCTGGTCATTGGAACAGTGTCAAACCACAACAATTTTCAACTCCTTAACTTGTCTTTCAGCTATATCACCACAATACTATTATGTCATCAACATATCAGAGCTAATTTTTAAGCTTAATAAAGCTGAATCATGAAATGAGTGTTGTCCTATCTTGCGTATGGGCATGACGAAAGAGTTTGTTAATACAATCTGACATAGTTCGCTGCAATATTTATAATGCATCACTTGGAAAAAGACACCTGGCCTGACAAGGTATAACCTTAGTACAAGGTCATATCTGCTGGATTCAAGAATTGACAGACTGACATGCTTACACAAGATCCTCATGAAGAACTGTTAAATCACCAATTTAACGCACCAGTAAAATCACTGGTAACACAGACATGTGGGGCTTACAACCAAGAATAATTAGCATGTAAGTTTGACATTGATGTATTTAGATTACAGAATGATTATATATCTGCACAGGTATGTCAGTGTCATGGACTCTTTTCACTCTAACTCAACTGATTTAAAGTTAACATTCTACATTGCAAAAGCAATCTTTAAGCTATATCACAATGTGATGGATAGGATGAATTCTCAGAGAAAAGACAGCTCAAAAGTGCATTGATAGAAAGGAAAGTAAATGCAACATATCCCCATGTACAACTGCTTCAACACAAGCTAGCTGGGTTTCTATTCTAACTGAGCCACTCCTCAAGGGTACAGTCAGTTTTAAAGTCAGCCCAATCTACAAGACACAGGAGAAAACAAAAAGACATTGTCATCAATATCCCCCGTCATGCATACATTTTTCTTCTCTTTTTTTTCCATATTTTAGAGTGACCATAAGGGATTTTATGTTGAAAATTCATTTTATTTTTATTTCTAGCAGTACTTTAGTAAAATATTTTGCCTGTACATAAAAATCTGCAGGCCTCCTGACTCCTTTACAAGTGCTGTAGCTTTAAATGACCCATCAAAGATGTATATTTTCATAGTTAGTCAACATTGCTATGGTGAGAATACTGTATGTATCTAACATACATGTTGTTCAATATAGCATCAATACCTCCTGAGAAAGCTGTCTTCATTGCACTGCATACGCGATAAGTCAATAAAAGCAATCAAGGGCTATAACTCTGTAAATAATTCACCCAAGGCGCTCATTTACGAACTCCTTCGACATCAACATAGTGACGATGTGTGTGACAAATGTCATTGATGTAGCTACAATACTTTTTGAGAAAAGCTGTCTAGAGTACAAGTGTGACGGAATGACGGACGGACGGAAGGAAGGACGGACGGACGGACTCGATTCCAATATTCCCCGTGGCGGGAGATAATAAAGATATCAGTGCGTTTGCAATGATGTACATTTTTCATCACCCACACCCGTATACATTTCTACCCCTAGCAATGAAAAAGTATACTTCGTTTGCCAATAGCTTAGAATAAACCCGTAAGCAGTTTCAAATACTTGAATTCATCAGCCGTACAGTTGCCACAATATGTCCCCGTATATTCACTATTGGGCACGTCTGTGATAACAAACACACTGGAAAAAAAACATTGCTCGTTATTTTGTTTATTTACAAAAAAACTTTCAAAACATATCACGTTGGAAGCAAAACGAAGAAAGAATTATGAAATAAGTGTTTTACTGACATAAGAAATAAGAATGTATTGACAATTTAGTTTTGTCAGAAATGAAGTAATCCATACTCTGCAATTGGGTGCATGTTATTCTGATTGTCTGTTGTTATACATCTTCATACAACAAGCTTACCTGAGGTGGTCACACTCACCTGCAAAATGCTGGCATTGATGTAATCTGACCCGGGCACACCTGCTATTTTACTTAGCTCAACTCTATTGTGATCATCTACAAAGAATTATTAAACCATTCAGTTCAAGCAAAATTATATAATGTCAAAAACTCAATTTTCGGCATTACTGTTCTTACATGTACATATCGACATGTGTTATGTACATTTGTCAAAAAATCATATACATACAAGGATAATATCCTTTGAACTTGTTCTTGCCAGCATTTTCTGGTTTCTGTGAATCCCTGTATGTAGCTGTGAATCCCGTCGGCAAGCGCTGCAAACATTGATTGTCAAATTAACTTATATTAATGACAGATTGGGACCCTATTTCTGACGCCCTGTTGTTGAAACCATATTCTGAATATCAATCAATCGAAAATTCAAAACTCTTCACCTTAAACGAGAATCATCGATCTATTGAAACGTCATGGTACATTTTCAGAGCAAGATCGTTTTGAAATCACTCCTTTCATGCACTGTATTTTATGGTTGGTTGTATGCATTATTTCATTATACTAATTTATTTCATTAATGCATTACAAGGCTTTCATTGTACACACATTAAATTCTCGAGGCCATTATTTAGCCGGTCGAAAATAGGTGGAAGCCAGCCAGCGGTTTTAATATCATATCTAAGCCTCAAGACATTGCCTTGAGAGTTCTACAACCATATATTTGCAAACTACGATACTGCAACAATTAAAGCTTACAGCTTGAAAACAGAGCAGTCTTAACAGTCCGCTGCAATTTCCGGCGATCTCAAATTAGGTACACACTTCATAAAGATCATTCATTTCGCTTACATTGTACTCATGGAGGAAGCCATCTTTTCTTGATTGGATTTCTTTCACCACAGCCGCTAGTTCTGGTACTGATATCACTCCGATAGGTTCGTAGTCTGGGCCTACATTGTAGTATTCATCACGTGGTCTGGTTTCTTCATCAATTGCCTCTTCTTCCAATTCTTCCTCTTTTGAGCTCTGTCGCTTTGTAGGGTTCACGGGGATTTGGGGTTTTGTCGTCTCCTGTTTATTCCGTGACTTTTCAGTGTTCACTTGTTCTTCCTCAAGGTGAACGTCGGAATCAATCGCCGTCATGTTTTCATACACGTTGTCTGAATATAAAGAGTTAATTTTACACGGAATATACACGGAATTTTCACACGGAATGTATTTAAAGTATTAAGCTATGATTTGACAAACGAATTAACATTTGCACAATTTGACTTCATTGTGTTACACATGTAATCACCCAACTTTCCGCTGTTAGTATATTCTATTTTATATACATTTACCCTTTAACACTTTAGGAAATAGACCTATTCGAATGTAACAACTGATGACAACAATACGTATAGATATATATGTATGGAGGTATTAATGGAAACCATATGGAGGGAATGAGTACAATATGACACATTGTGTTTTGTACAGAAAACTCCAGAATGAAGTGGGCGTGTGTCCAGAGAGGTAACGCCATCATTACTCCCTTCTCTCCAAAAAACTTCCTTTCTAAACTTCTGGCGATGTAGTCTGCCTCAGTTGAAAATATATTCCGAGTTTATCTATTCGGGGAAGTAAATGCGTTTGACGAAATAGAGTCGAAGACCTGCCGTGTTAAGGAAAGGGAAATAATTCAATTCATATTCATTAATGTCAATGTGGTCAATACTTCACCATTTGAACCCCAGCGGTCTCTTTTGAGGTTACAACCAGTAAGTGCAGATAACCCAGAGACTGGTATACCGGCCGATACATGTTGCTGTTTTGGAACTGATAGCTAGGGAACTTATCAGCCAATAAGCAACTCTATTACATCTGATCGTATTTTTGGTAAGGAAGCATTCGTTCACTGTTTCCCCTTGGGGAATCTGGGAGGTGGTGCCCAAGACGTAGGGAACCCAGGGTTCAAAGGGTTAAGCTATAGCACGACATGGTAAGCAGGAAGCACACCGATTACAATGAGAGATACAGTTCACAAAGAGATCGGTAGAAAGAAAAGTGAAAGCACAATATTCCATAATAAGCCTTTTACGACAATAATTAGGTTACCTGGGCACTATTGATACCACGCAAATCCCTGGAAACCACATGGAGTAATTGTACTTATACTTACGAGGTTGGCGATCAGTTTTGCTCTCTCTACCAGGTTGCTTTCGTCTACGTCTGAAATGTAGTGTACATTTATAAAGAGAGTATACAACTCTCGCATGGAAGATCTTTAAATTAAACGATGGCAATCATAGCAAGGAATTTACCAAACTCTTGTTCCTCGGATGCCTGTCCAACATGGTTATTGAAGCAATGTTAGGACGTCATCACATCGATAGTGAACAACTCGGTTATTAAAATGCATGTTTCCACCTGCACTATAACAGCATTGCAAATATCACTGTTGAAAAATATCTACGTAGAAAGAAAATGTTTTAAGAATTATCGACCTGTATCAAACTTGCATTCATCTCCAAACTGATTGAACAGGTCATAGCAGTACGCCTGCAAAGGTACATTCAAGAAAGTAAGCTCGGAAAAATAATCAGCGTATAAGGCTGGTCACAGCACTGAGACAGCTCTCCTGCGTGTCCAAAACGACCCTATGCAGGCAGTTGATACTCAGGGAGCAGCAGCTCTCATCCTCTCAGGTCTTTCAGCAGCTTTTGACACAAAAGACCACAGCAATCTTTCTCGATCTGTAGATTTCTAAACTGGATGTAAAAATCATCATAGCTATTTCTTTGTTCAAAGTTATTCCTGTCTCAATAACTACCATTCATGCACATTTAAAGTGTACTGTATAATGCCCAGGTTTCATTAGGGTACCAGTAAGTATACTGTATTTATATGAGTGGAATAGATGAGAGGTCATCACCTTACTACAACAAAAACGACCACCGCGACTATGACGACTGCAGCAACAACACCAACAACAGCGCCTATTATTAGAACAGGATCCTTTTCGTCAGGCCTTGGCGGCGACCCTTAATAAAATGATGTTAATGGTTGAAATGAAACGAATAATATAAAATAATGTCATTATTTGACGAAATACTTCAGTAATCTTTTACCATGTAGCAACTAATATCCAGCATAATGTCCACGTGAAATCAAAGTCGACAATGTTCCATACTTTCTCTGAGATTCATTGTCTTAAGAAAGTAATTTTCTGCTTATTATCAAATATGAATACATACAGAACTTAATATCTCAAAATATGTCTACAGTTTATCCTAAAAGTTTGTTCACTTCATATTTTGCAAAAAAACATTTTCTAAGTTTGGTTGCCCGTATCGGGTTTGCTATGAATTATTCGGTTTTTAAAGCTGTTCTACCTTTGAGATATATGTAAATTAATCATACACATTATTTTTGCAGCGATATTTTAATATAATTAACAGTTTCATAGCAGTTCAATCGAGGATGCCAATATTGCTTAGAAGACTGCCAGAAAATAACTCGACGTCAGGAGGTAAGTATTTGTTACATTTATCTAATACTATTTTCTAAACTTCGCTTAAAGCAATCTCGACAACATTTAATGCAATGTTTTTACCTTCATTTTTGATTTCATGTTAACTTTAGTAGGTTAATTCATTCTAATGCATTTAAGGGACTAAACTCATTTTATCATTTCAAATGAACGTGCTGAATAACATAATATGTCATATTATGCAGTTAACTTTGTGTCTGATTATATACTTTATTTGTTACAGAATGAATGTGGTAAAGCAACGAAATTTGACATACAATGAAAGGATGCGAATCATAAGCCTAAGGAGCTGCAAGCTGAAATGGAACACTATTCGACGAAAATGGCCAGGGATCACGGATGTAGGATTTCGATTAGAGGCATGATAAAGCTCTACCAGAAATACAAGGCTACCGGAAGTGTAGAGGATCGCCCGATGTCTGGCAGGCCAAAATCTACCACCACGAGAGAAGACAGATTCATAAGAAAAGCTTGTCTGGCAGATAGGTATGATACACTGAACATTCTCCACGGTAGACTGAGGGGTACCCCGGGTAGGAGAATCAGCCGATCAACCATCTCATGTAGACTAAATGCTTTTGGACTTAAATGTTATGTACCTGCACGGAAACCTCTTCTAAACAAGTAACAAAGAAAAAACAGATTTCTCTGAGCCAAACAGGTCAAACGTTTTCAACTGTCACAATGGAAGAAAGTTTTGTTTTCGGATTAGTCCATCTTCCAGTGTTTCGGCGGATGAAAGTACGACGTATGTGGCACGAAAGATACCTCAAGCAGTGTTTACAGTCAACTGTAAAACATCCACTCCAGGTTCATGTTTGAGGCATGATCTCTCCAAATGGCCCCGGGATCCTCAAAAGAGTGCCCGGAACTCTGAACAACGACCAGCATCAACGACACACCATCAATGACGTCGATCAACATGGCAACTGTCTAAGGTTTCCGGAAAAGACTTTGTTTTTTCATATGACAATGCTCCTGTCCATAGTTCAAGATTCATTCATGATTTTCTGACTCGTAAAGGTGTTCAAGTGCTGCCATGGCCTGGTAACTCCCCGGATATGAATCCGATAGAAAGTATGTGGGATATCATCAAGAAGAAAATAGCAAAAGACATGCCAACATCGAGTGATGACCTCTGGAAATCGGTTTGCAGACATTGATATTTTTTGCAAAATCAGTCTTCGAGCGTTTGTACAGGTCTGTGAAGAAAAGAATCAGGGCTGTCATCGCTATAAAAGGTGGACACACGTACTATTGAATATATTTCATGATGATAGTGTTTGAAATCGTCATTTCTTTATTATTTTTCAATTCTTGTGTGCAATGATTATGGTTTTAGTTTATTTGGTGTAGGTGAACAAACTTTTGGGATGCAACTGTAGGCATAGTTGGATAAGATAAACGAATCGATTTCAGACTGTGGTGACGTCACACAATGACACGTTTAAACTTGAACTTTGCCATGCATAGGGTTACCATGTATCAGCAACTCTCACATGGCACCTGCATAACGTGATCATGTGTTTTTGCATGTTTTCTCCTTATTGTTTTGAACCTGATGCTCTCAATGTTGTATTTTGGGGAACATTTTAATGTTGAAGTTGGTGATGCTTAATTTTTGAGCGGGTGTATATGTTACAGCCAGTGTCTATAATCTGTCAGTCTATAGAATAATATAATAGAATAATCTTATTCACTTAGGCAATAAATTCATGAAGATTGCCTGACGATCAGCTCATTTAATCGACAAATTGACTAGAATGTACTTTGAATGAATCCATGTTTTGTGATTGTAACATTGCAGTCACTTAGACACGTTTGTACGTATACGCCCTTGTGGGACTGAAATGTTTTGAATCCAGTACACCTGAGCTTGCGACATCGCAGGCACTTATCTACAAATACGTTTAAGCATGTACTTGAGTGTGTTATGTTATTTAGAAAGCGTGTTTGTATGTGTACTTTAAGTAACCTTTACTGAATAGGGAGCGACCGTTAGATTTTATTAGATGGAAATCGGCTATCGTGCACTGACTTTTTACATTTATTTCAGGTTCTCTCCAATCTCTCAGTATCGGTGTGACAGTACTTTCCCTTGTGGGAAAATTCGCAGTATCGACTTCATTTCATATTATTTGGATGTACACTCCAGAACTCTACCCAACAACGATGAGGTAAATATAAGTTTGTAACCGAGGCATTTTCAAGTTTCATCTTACTGATTTGAATAAACTCACAGTGATAAAATTTGAAGAAAGAATAAATTTTGATATCGATATCGTCTAGAAATACTGGGCCTTTTCTCGACAGGCGTGTCGAGGTCCTCGACAGAGGCTAAAGACGAACATTTGCTTAGCCCAAAACCCAAATTTCAATTCGTCGGTCACCGACGCATTGCTACGTTTTCCCCGACGGCTGGATTAATTTCTGCATGTGGGTCATCTCGTATTGCACATCTTATTGACAGTTGTATGCAGCAAGAAACATCTGATCAGCAAAGCCAATATGATATTCATTTAACCTCATCAAACCGCGTTTTGCCATAATATAACTATGATTTTGTGAAGCGGTGGTCAGATGAGTTTTACGTTTGTGTCTGTCCACACCACATTAGTTTACAGTCAATCGATTTTATAACTCGGTAATTCAGTTTACAAACAAACTTCAGTCTTGGCAATAACTATATCTGAAGTGCTTACAAAGCTTTGAACGTGTTAACCATTTGTATTAATTTTCAGAAATATAGGGTTCGGCATGGCAGCTATGATATCTAGGATCGGAGGAATTCTTGCTCCTTTCTCTAGAACATTGGTAAGATGTTAATAAAACACCCTTTATCCTCAGTTATCAGGGGTGGGTCTAGGCGTTGCGTGATGGTGGGTGGGGGCACACAATATTGCATTAAATATATTAAATATACCTTAATGAGCCTGAGGTCACAATCTCTTCACTCTCCAGCACTTGAATGGTTGCAGGAGAAAGTTCTGCTTGTTTAGCCGACGCACAAAAGTCAAACTCTTCACTTGCATCAGTTTTATCTTTTACTTATCCAGTAACTGTACACAGTCCTTTATAGCTGCATAACTTAATGTCCAAAACACAACCTAAACTTCCACTCAGAGCCAATAATTGAAAAATGCCGCTTACAACACAGACAATCATAACTAAAAAAAATGTCTCTTAGTACCTATACTCACGTAGCGCATGGTGGTTTTGTATGCACTTGTATGTCCAGAGCTAAACTCTTCAAAAATCATCTAATTGAAGGTCATTGAACAATTTTTGGTTGGTAACACATTTGCCACTGACGGCAAAATAGGTGAAATGGCCACGCCCCTTTTTAAGCCAAGTACTACCACCCGCCATTACTGTATCTCCAGAACCGTTGGACCTAGAAGGTTGTGTGACTACTCAAAATGTTCGGAATGGCCACATTATGGGGGGGTTAGTAAACATTTTCATGTCCAAAAGTCAATGGTTTTTAAGATATTTGCCAAAAACTGATTTCAGCATGGTACGCACTACAGTTCTGACCCTTTATTATATTACCTGTTGTAATTTTGCACCTTGTCCATATTTTAGAGTTTAATTATGTGGATTTCTACACTTTTTGCCTTTACTACAGCCACAAAACACCACATAGTATGTTCATTCCTCTGCAAGTGCACGTCTTGGTACTCATACATGATGTTGGACATTTGCATGGAGGGGGCAGGTCATCGGGCCTGCACGGTACTGGCAGTATCACAGGTGTAGTTCCAACATCTGTTGAGTTATAACCATACTGGCGTGGATCTGGTTTGGTGACTGCAGGTTTTGGAGCTTTTAACCACATTTTACACTGCAGATATACTCCTGCCTTTATTTGGATCAAAATGATCTTTGTCACTAGTCCAAATAAGGCAATATAATTACAGAAACTACGGAAGCAATTGCAGAGGGGGAACTATCCAAGGACATCAGGCGAGGGTCCAGGGGCCACATAGGCCCCGGAAGCTTAAGGGTCTTAGATTGTCTGAACGATTTGTAGTGAAGACATTGGAGGGGAGTGTTAGCCCTTACCCCCTAAAAGGTGAGGTAACCAAAGTTCCCCGTTCCCATTCTGTGGCAAAAATTAACCAATACTGCAGTGTTGAAGTCCAGACGTGAATTAAAAGTTGTAGGGGAGTTCGAGGGTATCCTCCCGCAGATTTTTCTTTTTTTGAAACAAAAAGAATGCTCTAGACGCATGTTCCTGTGTTGATTGGGGTCACAATGAACTTTGTAACTGGTCTAAATAATGCCAGATAAATGCTAGTCTTCACTGCATGCGGAGCCAGCTCCGGACGCCCCTGAATTCGCGACTTGGATTTTATGTATTTTTTATCTGTGCGAACTATATATTTTTTCTCTTAACTCATGTAAACTATTTTCTCCAATACCGTCTGCAAACTATTTATTTTAAAAATCTTCCAGCCAGACCTCCCCTCCTTAAATATCAAATGGTCGCTCGCTTATATAGCCTATTGAGACAGAAACATGCATACGGGTGCGTCAAAAACACACTTCTCAACTTGGTAAGATGTGTGATTTTGGGCAAGGGTCTAAGAAAACGATAAATGATAAATTAACTGCTGTTTTATGTTTAAAATGAGTTTGAATGAATATCAGAAAATGATTTGTAGTTGAGCCGTGCATAACGAGGAGTGCAAATGGCTCGGGAATCCAATCACTCGCCTTAAAACACAAGGATTGAACTTACACAGTGAAAGGTAGGCCTACATGTACATGTACTTAAAAAAGGAACGTCGTAAGTGATCAAGAGTTAGGCAGTTAAAGTGATAGAAAACAAGAAGTACATTATCATTAAGTAAATTACATGTATATGAATGCTCGTGCATGCATAGTCTCTACTTCAAAGTGATACTATTGATAAAATCCATGGTCTCTGTTTCAAGAAAAAATGTCATTCTCAATGATAAGTACACCTAAAATTATGCAGTTCGGGGGGAGGGGGGGGGGGGGCAGCCCCCTGCGCCAATGCCTGGATCCGCCACTGGATACCTCAGACATTATTTCTTGTTAGAGTTTCTGCAGGTTCCTGATAAATAACAATGCAAAGTGTCAAAAGAATCTGATGCAACGTTTTAAAGTCATGACCTTGACAAAGTCGTGGAAGCGGAAGTGGAGGACTTCATACTGGAGGGTTTATATTACTACCACCATAAAACTTGGATGGTGCATGACTTTTGGTGTATATATACTAATCAACTTTTGATAGGGATGTTGGATCTTTTTTTGTATCATGTAGTTGTGGCAGGGAGATTCTCTGGTTGCGGGAACAGTCACAAAGGAATCAAACGCCATCTATTTGTGCAACAAATGTTTACATCATGCACTAAACAGGGAAAGAAAAGGAGACTAAGTCGGGGAAAATTTAGTTTGGTCATACTGATAAACTTCATTGAGATCACTCTTACTCGGAGCCCCAGATCATAGCTGACGCCC
>JAUELE010292464.1:0-17355 GCA_031471655.1 Diodora aspera
TTAAATTATTAAAACTTGGTGCAAAACTATCATGATTTGTATCAGGATGTGCTTAACTTTTTTCTTTGTGTATATATTACCAATTGGCGACATAAGAAAACATAATTTTGTTAAACTTTCATGGCTAAGCTGAGGACAATCAGCTATAATGTCATAATGTCAAGCATTCAGACACACAGGATGGCCATTACAGGATCCAGTCTCGCATGGTTGAACTTCGTAGGTGGATGTCAAGCAACTTCCTAAAACTGAATGATGACAAGGCCGAGTATAATTATGATCATCAGCACCAAACAAAGCTCGCGGTCGTAAACAGAACATCTTTCACTTTTGGAGGGTCAAATGTTAAACCATCAACATCAGTCAAAAACCTAGGCGTAATCTTCACTGACAACATGACATCAGATCAGCAAGCATTACATACAGCCAGATCAGCCAACGTGCATCTTAGAAACATTGGAAAGATATGGAAGTACTTGGACAAGGACACTGTTCTGCTTAGTCAAGTTATATATAACATCCAGATTGGATTACTGTAATTCCCTGCTATCAGGCTCTAATCCCACCCCCCATCTACAGAAAGTGCAGAACAGAACAGCGAGAATCATCACAAGATCAAAAGCAAGAGATCATATAACACCAGTGCTTCAACAGCTTCACTGGTTTCCAGTTTCACACAATATCCATTTCAAAATGCTTCTACTGACATTCAAGTGTTTGCATGAGGCTAATGTCCCAGGGTATAGTACTCAAAAAAAGAAACGCATAGCACAGATGTTTAGGTCTCGTCACTTTAGGATGAATCGGAAACATTAGTTCCTTTAATATCTTGAAAACCAATATCACCTTGACCCCTTTGCGAGTTTGAATCTCTCCTGGTGCAGAATACGATCGCCCAAACGCAACCAACACTGATTTTTTAATAAATGTCACAAAAGACACGGGTTTACAAAAGTAATTTCTTTTTTCGCAATAAAAGCCCCGGGTTCTCGCCACGTTTGTGACAGTGATCAATATTTGTGACCGCCAGAGGTGTGAGGTCGTCCCAATTGGGTTCTATGGGTGCAGTCATGTTGAACGTCATGGCAAGGTCATTTTTCTTAATTTGGCAAAATCCGTCACATAGGTTAATAGGCATAGACTATACTCCATACAAACCAAATTTCAGCTTCCTAACTCTCTTAGAAACCTTCAAACTGACCAAACTTGATTTTCAATTTGGCATCCTGCCACGCCCACTTTTGGAGGTATGGGGCTCAAATGCAATGCCAAACTAGCTTATGTTACAAAGATGATGTTTCTATGTTTAATTAAGTTTCATCAATATTTGTGACTGCTGGAGGTGTGACGTTGAATTGGTTACGGATGGACGGACGGATGCCAGAGTTTTTACTTTCACAACTTGAGTAAAAAACACGAGGTGTCCAAAAGTTCCAACGCATGTATAAAACTTAACACAGCCACACCCACACTAAACTCAATCTCAATTTTTAACAAGGTCATTCATCATTATATTTTACCCTTTATTTTTCAAATAATCAGCACGCTAACATTGTCGTACAATATTCATTTTTAAGTTCACTTAAAATGGTGACTTTTAACAATCTTAACTTTTGTGTTTTTCAGAGCCTATGGAGTGGTGTCCATGTGTATCGGCACTGGGATGGGAGCAGCAGCGGTGTTCCAGTATACCGGTTGAACCGGGTTAAATTACACTTACATTCTTAACTTTAGGCCAGTATAAGTTAATTACTAATTACTAGATCCTTATCCAGCCTCTGCTTCAGAAGTAAGAACAGAGGGTTTTTATATTTTTGTTATTATGAACAAATTGGACGAAGAAAAGAAAACAATTTCTGGCAATTTATTTACAGTCTCACCAAAGTAATCTAAAACTCATTTAATATGAGTATTCAAAGATGTCCTATTCTGTAATTTAATTTAACACGGTGCCAATCTTGTTGAAATTGATCCTGGTTCTTTTTGTTCTGGGGAAAGGTTGTTGAACAACTCGTCCCAGACCAGTCCAAGTTGCAGCAATCGAATTACCTCCCTTTTTCGATCGCAGGATAGAAACTATCCAATCAAATATGACCTTTCATAGTGGCATTGGCTTACATGCAATCAGAGAGATTCATAAAGATTAGAACAGCAGGTTCCGAATTGCAAAACATTAACCCAGTATTAACAATTGTTTTCTGATTGCACGGCTCAATATTTCAAGATGCTGGTAATGGATTGGCTGAAATAGTGCACAGCGTTGATAAAAATCCAGTCACAGGAAGAAGTTGTCAATAACCTGTCTCCAGATCTGGTTTGGATGTGTTGTGCAAACACAAATGAGGATAGATTTTAACCAGATTGACAATGCACAAAATAGTGAAAGTCTTGCTTCAGCTGAGGAGGCAAATATAGGAAGATGTTAAAAGTGAATTAATAATTTATACTGGTCACATTGATTCTTTCTAAAGGTTGTTAAATAAGCAATAATCGGTTATCAAATTAACTTCCAATCATAAATATCCTGAAAGAGAGTAGAGATTAATATTGATATTTGCAAATTCTATTTTCATTGATTTCACACATATAACACCCTTATGAAATAGTTTCTGGATTGGCACACAGTATCTAACAGTGACAAACAGTTCAATAGTCACCCTGTACACAGTTCTATATATTAGAAATCAGTGTATGCCAGCAGCGCAATGGTGCAGTACATTATTGGAACCAGCTTACTCTGGTTTGAAATGACCAGCACAGATCTATCACATGTGCACCTCTGGGTGTACAAGGGACGTGACTTGGTCTAGGTGCTAGCTTGAGGCATTGAGTGGGAACTCTGTTCAAGCGATCCGGCATATGTGGACTAGAAAATGGTGTTAGGTTTGCAGTAAAATTTATTTTCATGTTTTAATCAGAGCTCTACATTTCAAGAATTTGTGTGCACAAACTTGATAGATTTTGTAGACGGTAAGCTTTGTTGATGAATTTTTTGTTGATGTGCTCAAATTATTTTTGTATCCATAAAATGTGATATGCATGTGTAAATTAATTTTGTTATTGAACACAGTTGTTATGCAATGTTATGAGGTAACGTTCATTTTCAAAAAACACCTTGAATGACTGTACATTTCAAGTGTAATGTAAGACAGAGCATTATACAATGCATTAATGATTCTTTGAATATATATATATGTTTGACTGGGAAATTGTTTTATATGTTCTAATAAAGTATAAAAAATATTTTGACAAGTTTCTTTAAATTTCAATGATTTGAGAATTTTCTTGACGTTGAAACTGTGCGTTAAAGGCTGGAAGGTGAACAGCATATCATCCCTTAAAGGGACATAATCAGAGTCGCATCTTAAACACCAAACAAAGCCATATATAGGTTAAAATCGTTCTTTTATAACAAAAAGTCTTTTGCAAATATAACGATGACATTTTGGATCATAAACTACATTATATCACACGCAAGTCGTACTGATCTCCATTTTTTTGGGTGCAGTCAAAAATGAACACACTTGATGATGTCATCAGCCTGGTACTGGCCCACCACTGGACATTTGTTAGTTCTACAATGAAGCAAATGTTCAGTGGCTGTCCAGAACCAAATTGTGACATCAGAATGTGCTTGCTTTTAACGCCTAAATCTGTGTGAATCTTGAAGTTTAAAAAAAAACGGAAAAATGTATGGTATAGAACAACTCGCAGAATAGAAAAAAAAACATGCTTTTAACACTAAGAAACCTTGATTATGTCCCTTTAAAAGCAGGAGTACTCTGCACTGAAGCCAGTTTTGAGAAAATAAGAGCTTTTGGTCTTCCTTCAAATTATTTAGACACTTGTGTTTGCAATACAGCAAATTGGAGCATTAGTGATACAGACCTGTCTCCATTGTACAAGGGATGCTCCGAAAGTAATGCCTCAATTTATTTCCACGGAGGGAGTGAATGATTTGGGGTTTTACATGATTTTCGGCAATCTTTCAGCCACATCACCACGGTCTCGCAACACTAGTAAGTGTCGGGGCTCCTGTTTCTCCGAGCTGAGAGAGGTGCCCGGGGAGGGACTCGAACCACAACTTCCAAGTCTGGCAGATTGCTGGGCAGATACGCTAACCACTGCACCATCCTGCACCCATTTCCACGGAAGGTTTCAGCTACAAAATGCTATTTTTTTCCACATTGTTAACACCACTGGCTATGAACGATATCACCAGCAATGAACACGAGTCTGTATGCACTATCACCATCAATGAACACAAGTCTGTATGCACTATGGCCAGCAATTAACATGAGTCTGTATCATGTATGTCACGCTCTTAAAACAATCTGCATCCCTCACATCAGCAAACCTCAATTTGCTCTGCCTTCAAACTGAATCAGTTACATAATTTGAGCTGGATGAACCAAGGCAATTTACAAGTAAAGTCAGTAGCCACAGATGAACACAATAGATTTCAGTGTCTTGATGTGACGCTAGGTGAACCCTTGAAGACCTGATAGTTTAAAACAACACTACTGTCAAGGCTATACATTGCTTTACATCTCATTTTCAATGAATGTGAGCACTGGACAAGATCAAACCACCTCACCCTAACTCATTTATCATGATGAGTGAAGTGTGATCGAGGATCAATCGACTGATACAGGAGCTATCTCCACAGAAAAAAAACAAGTCCGTCTCTTTATAGAGAATTTTTAGTTTATTATTTGCAGTCATTTATCAATTTACAAAAACTGCACAGTTCATGTTTACAGAAAACATATTTCACCACATTTATAAGTGAATGTTCCTGAAAACAAATGACAATGAGAAAATAGATTTTGGGGTCAACACATGATGTAAACCTCCCCCAATGAGCGATGAGAGAATGTACATTTAAAATTAACATGGATTTAGCAGTCTTTGAGTTTGACCTCCGATATGAGAAGATGACAAACGACCAGGGGGAACAACTCTGATCTTCACAAAGAATAAACTCATTCAACGATTTAACAGCATAGAGAAATAATGATATTCCATGATATATTTCAAAGTTTCAGTTTCAGGCACGATTCCCTGGGATTAATGATAAAATATTATGATCTAATGTTGGTAACAACAATGAAAATATGGTCAAGTCTAATGTATGAATGCTGTCGCATCTTAATGGAGTAGTTTGAAAGGAATCTTTCTTGAAAATCCATGGAATTGAACTTCAGCTGCCAGATACAAATGTCATTTGTTTAGCATTTCACAGAATTTATTGTCGACATAAGTAATAGGTGGCTAGTCTGGAAACTTTCATAACTCTTAGAATGTTTCTAAGTTCTTAGAAAAGATGCGAGAGTTGTCCACAAAAAGTTCATCACGACTTATGCAAGTTTCCAAGAATAGCTATTTTCTCAATCACCTTTGTCATCCAGTTCAACGTCCATCAAAGCTGACACAAAATAACTTTAATCTCAACAATGCAACCATGGTAGACTTGTTTCATGAACCACTTTCAGAAATCTTACCCAGCAAAGTTTTTAACTGTTTACATTTTGGGAAAGTATAATACTGAATGCATTCAAATAACGTCTACCCAAATTCAACAATTTCCTGTTTGTAAATTTCAATTTTGGCATCTTGGATAAATTTAACCAAATGTACAACATTGTTCGCCATGAACACACTGTTCAGCATGAGACATAAATCTACCAAGAAAATAAACCACCGTTTCAACATGAGACGAGAATTAATTGTTAAATAGCAAAGTCAGGGAACATTTCAAAATGAGGGTTTCCCTCATTAAAGGATTGTAACGACGTCCAGATATTATTCAGCACAAACCAGAGCATTACCACACATCAACTGTACAAAGAACAATCTCAACACGCATTTCATTGGTCACCATGGTAACGGGTACAAAAAGTATCAAAGACAATCTATAACAAAACTTATAAGCTTGGTTCTATGTTACAGTTGCCACCATTCTTCAACCTAGAATTGTCTGCTTCGATTCGATTTCTGCCAAATATTTTCAAAGATTAGCAAATGTGTACATAAGGCCACTAAGAAAATTAGTTGGTGATTGTCCTTTTCACTTGGAAAATGAGTGCGAGTGATTCGTGGTTAAACATGGTTTTCAGCAATCTTTCAGCCATATCACCACAGTCTCACCAACATTACCTCGATGTCGGGGCTCCCGTCTCTCCGGGCTGAAAGAGAGGTGCCTGGGCGGGACTTGAATCATATAATTTTAAATATGTGTACTTGTATCTGTCTTTTATTTATAGATAAATGCTACTTCTGCACTTTTAGATAATTGCAGCTTACTTTTTTTAAAACATGGAGAAAATACCAGAAATTCATTTGCACTGCATCCCTACTGTCTATAATAATGTACCTTTTACCATAAACAAAACAACCAATGTTGTCAAGAAGACAACAGAAATTCCAATATCAGTTTAGCAGTGTATTTCTGGCACAATATTTTTAGCATTTTTATTCAAATAAATAATATTTAAAATATTGATTGTGGCTGTTTTTCAAGGTAGGGTAGAACGATCACAAATTAATTTTGTTATGTGGCTGAATGCAGATATCATGATACCTTCATGAACAGATTTTACAAAAGCAGTTCTAAATACTTTCACCGACAAGCCTTTCAGATAAGGACAAATATACACATATCCGTCAAGTAAAGCAAGAGCAGACAACTCCAAGATATTGAGTTATTTTCAACCATGTAGGAATGAGAGTTATTCCCCTTTATCTCCCGAGTTATCTCTCTTTAGGGGATGTTTTATTCACTAAACCCACAGGCTGAGTGAGCAAGAATTAACGACAGATCGATACAAGAATTTTGAAGCATGACTACCACGACTGGTCCCTATTACAGCCTAATACACATACAGTCTCGCAACACCTGAGATTTCATTTAACAATGTAGTCAACAATCAGCTGAAGCACAAATAGATATTCAGTAATATACTGATAACACAATGTGATCAAAATACAGATATTCGTGCTGGCGATATGACGATCTGACAACAGTTAATGCCAGGTCATATCCACAGTCACAGTGATTCACCAAAGAAATTGTTTCTCAATTGGTCCTCAGATTACAAAAACGCTTTGCACATTTACATGAACAAAGATAGCATGGGGGTGATGAAGCCTAAATCTAAATCAGTTCGGACATGATCTGGCAGAAGCTAATGTCAGATCTTCATTTCAGAGTGTTGGCATCAAGATCTGTATTTTTCAGCCATATTGACTGAGAACAAGCCAAGTTCTATCCAAACATGAATACTACCATTCTGGAAATCTGAGCATTTATGACTTGGCCAAAGCCTGTCAAATACCCTGGATTCACTCCTATCGACGAAAGTCATCTTATGTATTGAAACTGCTCAATATAGACAACCAATGAAATGTCACATAACTATAGATAGATATAGATATAGCTTTATTACTCGTTAAAGATATTTGTGACGAGACAAAGTTAGTAAAGGGGAGTAACTCTTGACAAGTAAACAGCAAAAACGGCAGATGTCCTAACATTTTGTTTAGTATTGGGGCAAAACATGGCCCATGATTGAGTCCAGGCTATCAGTACCCTTGAATGATTGGTTAATAGTTCAAAACGACCTAGGGACAATCCTTCTTCATAGGAGCAAATCTAGGGTATTTGACGAAGGCTTTGGTCGAGTCACAAATCCCCTGGATTTCGAGGGTAGGATACAGAAAACCATTTGGCCACTTGTCAACACTTTTCAAACAAATTCCAATCAAACAAATTCCCAATATCTATTATCTTGTGAGTTATACAAAGCAATAAATATTAAATTATAGTAATTTAAATTCTCATTTCATGTAATCTTGGATTGCCTATGATCTTGGCAGATGGCCTTTTAAGCAATATACAGCAAGGTTTTGAAAATGAATATTGGCTCGTATCAATTTTCTCAAGGAAAGAATACCTTGCCAATTTGTACAACTAAAACATGGTGTATCATAAAGAGTCTTTCCCTCCTTCCACCCCAAAATTTCTGCTGCCCAGACAGTATTGTTTACTGGTTGAATGCGATTATGACAAGTCGGCATCTGAATTTAAATTTCATAATACTATAAATGTACATGTATCTGCATTACCTGCATGTCGTGGCTCGATCTACATAAACAGGACCCACTTGCCTCTCAGGAAGGAACTGCAAGTCTTATGAGCAGAATTTTAGCCAGGGGAGCATCAACTGTTTCAGTAATTACCACTGTGAAGGTATAATGGTGAAAACTGGTGGGAGGAACTGAGGAAAGCTGGAATCTACGGGGAGAAATGTGACCCTGGGCTCTGACAACCCCTGGATTGAATGAAAGGCAGGTAAGACTTGTATATATACTACTCAAAGAAGTTTAGGGTCAAACATAGTGATAACAGTGACAACAATTGGGTTAAAGGAAAGGCGGGTAAGACTGATTTATATATACTACTCCGGTGTTTTCTCCAGAAAAAGTAAATGGAGGGACCAATGGCCCCTTGAATTTAAAAGATGGGGACAAAATAAATTGCCTGTGAATCAGGAAGGGTCGCATCATTCTGTATAGGCAAGCACTCATTTAAAGTTTCAAGGAGAGAAACACAGAGTTTCACTGTGTCTGATTCACTCTTCTGTGTGCATGCACGTGTGAGAGAGAGAGAGATAATAAACATATGCAATACTGTACTGCCTTCCGAGTCAGGCTCTCAGGATGTTTTGACGACAAAAGGTATAAATATCAATTAGATTTCAATGACTAATGCCTTTTCAAATGTATTTTGGGTCCTTAATAATATCTGTGCACCATTTGCAACTCGTTCTCAGTAATTTTATGGGTCATGGCTCAAATTTTGTGCACGATGTCGCATATGCTGCGTCCTGGAGAAAACACTGTACTCAAAAGAAATTTTGGGTCAAACATAGTGATAACAGGTTTTTTTTTAACAAGAAGCAGTGCATCCGAAATCCACATGATAACATGTTGGCACACAGGCCAATGCGTGCATGTTTAAAGTGACAATCATGAACAACACATGCAAATGCTTCATGTGCACTACATATTATGAATTTCAGATTATGAGAAACATTTCTCGTGAAGCAAATTTTCCTAAAATTCAATAACCTGCAGCATTATATTTTCACCTGACCTTTTGGATAGTAGCAATACTGGATGAAAATATCCTTTCTGAAAAAATATACTCATATGGTTAGTTCTGGCAAACCTTCAACAGAAAAAATATATCAGATTTGATCCTTAACTTCTTTCGAGTAGTTATATCTGATGAACTATCTTTCCATCCTGAACCTTAGGTTTTTGACAAATGTGGGTGAGTGATGTTTGACAATGTGGCATCCAGTAATAGTTACACCCTAGTGGAAAAAATAGACCCATTCCATGCAAAATGATTCTGAGGTGACACACGTAACGCCACATAAAAGGCCCAGTATAAAATATTAGATATTGTCGGTTCAGATTTCTCCATCACTAAACAGAGAATCTGTTCCTTGTGTTGCTGTTTAGTGATGGAGAAATCTGATCCAACAGCATCTTGTGTTTTATACTGAGCCTCATGTGACGTTACGTGTGTCACTCCAGGTCATTGTACATGGAATGGCCCAATATGTAGTCTACTTTATTCAGAACTATTTAGAAGATATCCTTCACAATAAACA
Organism: Diodora aspera; assembly: GCA_031471655.1. Classification (NCBI taxonomy): domain Eukaryota; kingdom Metazoa; phylum Mollusca; class Gastropoda; order Lepetellida; family Fissurellidae; genus Diodora; species Diodora aspera. The sequence continues at coordinate 9,684 of JAUELE010292464.1, forward strand.
ATGGTGACATTTATTTCTAAATTTTGGACCCTCAATGGGTCTTTTCAGATCTAAGGACTTCATTGCCAACTCTCAAAGACATTCATATAATATAAAAGTATAAAACAATAATCGCCATTCCTCTTCACGTCTTGAGATAAAACCAATGCTTGTTACAAGACCACCGAACATATAACCTTGCAACTAACAACTTTTCAGTTACATCTGAAGACAATGTTTCCTCGAGCGCCACTATCCACAGCATAATTAGAAATTGCTGAAAAAATTTAAACAAGGAACACTTTAAAAGAGAGGAGCTCCCACAAATACACTAACAAACTGCTACTGGTTCAAGCTTATGTTACTTGCATGAGATGAAATTAATAGTTTAAGATACAAAAATCTACACATTTCCACTGTCACGGTTTGCATTTTTGGAATTTTCGTTGAAACAGAGGACAAATTGTACACAAAGAGAACAACAGAGGACTCATTCTTAAAATAGAGGACATACAGGATTTAGAGGCCATCTTGAAATCCAGGGCATATGACTCTGACAACAGCTCCCTCAGATTCCCTGAATGCACTCGTATTCACGATGGTCGTTTTATGTGTATGGGAAGTCCAAATCTGCTAAATATAGACAACCATTGAAATGTTGCATTAACTGCCTAGAGGATTTAGCAAGAGAAGTAACTGTTGATAAATTTAAACACATAACATCTTTACTTCGCCGAGTGTTAGGAGAGATGCACCACATGACTGGACACAAGGTTTTGCTGTGGAAGTCTCAGACTGGTCAAAACACCGATATGGAGACGATCGTTAGCATAGGAGTGCATCCAGGTCATCTGAGGGAGTTGTTGGCGGAGTGATATACCCTGGATTTCCTGCATGCTGAGAGCCCTACTGGCCTTACTCTAAAATTAGCCAAATATGCTGACATTAGCAAATTTTACTTTCAAGCAATGACAGAATAGCTAAAACAGCTCTATCACTTATTCCTCGACAGCATAGCTGTCCTTGTTTGCCAAATAATCACGCAGTCACCTTTGGGAGGAACCAATACATTGTAGAGGCAGTCTGTAAACCACATGATGTACCCTTCTTCAGAGAGGAGATATAATTCATAGCAGCCGACGGCTACGCTGCAGTGACAATGGACAGGAGCCGTCAACTTGGGACTATCTCACAGTAAATAAAATTATATTTGTGTTCGAATATTGAGAGAAAAACATACACGGGAGATGGAAGGGATTACATTCGATGACTATACAGATCTTAAAATAATTTATCATCAAATTCCAACTTCATGACATTATATACAAAGAGGACATATCGTCTTATTATGAAAAAAAATCATATGATAAAAAATGACTCCAGTAAATATAGAACAACAGTCCTATTGCAGTTCAATACCAATGGGTTTTGTGAATTTATGAACAAGTGATTGAACATGGCTTAGTCATTTTGGTTCTCACAATTCTCCTCATCAAAAGCATAACAAATATTCAGTCCAAGTAATTCAGGTTTTCCATGTGCCATTTTTCCTGGTCTTGGAAGCAGTCAGTTTACTACAAGACTGAGTGAGTGAATTTTGATTTTACGTCATTCTCTGCAATATTTCAGCCGCATCACCACAGTGTCGCCTACATCACGATGTAGGTGTTCAATCTCTGAACAGAAATAGGTACCCAGGTGGGATTTGAACTATGATTGCCAAGGTGACTGAGTAAGTAACTGGATTAACGTGACTTTCAGTGATTTTTCAACCATATCATCACGGTGGTTCAAGGGGGCTCCCATCTCCGGGCAACACGACAGCGACCCAGGCAGGATTCGAACTCAGAACCTTTCGATTGCAAGTCCAGTGCCGTAACCACTGCACCAACCCCGCACCCTGAGATTGCCAAGGTTGGCAGATCACTGGGCTGACACACCAACCATTCCACGCCAACATTTATTACAGATAGAAAACCTGATCACTGTAAGCTAGAGGGGAGGGGTAAAATGGATCATATGATGCGGTGAAACTCGCAAGGTTCAGATGGTATTGACAACGAGGGCTGATGTCATGAGAGACAGAGCACTAGATCATCGCTGTATTCAGCAGGATTGGTTTCCACAAATAAACCACTGTGCGGGCTCTGGTCAGATTCAAACCAGGAGTTTCAGATTTGAGAGTAGATGCTCCACCAACGGATCTACCCAACTGCCCACTTTGAGATTCCATGTGTTATCTGTGGCACATCAATGTCAGGGGCCGGCAGCCAAAGAAGGCTAAGCAAATACCAACCATCAAAGACCAACTTATCACTGGTCTCAATTCTGCCATTGTTCACTCTCATGAAGGAAAGGTCACTCTGAAGTTGAGAATTGTACAGGTGATTGAGCGAATGATTTTTAATTTTCAAAACAACCTTCGGCAATCTTTCACCCATATTACAACAGAATCACCTCCACTACATTGGGTGTCAAGGTTCGATCTTAGGATTGAAAGACAAGTACCCCACGGCATTCGAACCCGCAAGTCAAACAGATTATTTGGCCAACACCACACCATCCTGCAGTCCCACCATCATATAGGTCAAAATATTGGCACCAACGCTTATTCAATTGAATTGGGTAACCTGGTGAAAAATCTGATAAAAGTAAAATAACTATCAGTTGCTCTGCTGGATTGTTCAGCTAAGTCGAGCTCACATTTGGCCAAAAGCGGCCAGATTCCAGCAACATCATGTTTTATCGTATTCTTGAACATCAACATGAACAAAGAATTCTGAATTTATGACCTGTCAAAAACATAATGGAAAATCTGAATGCATGAATATTTCATAATACAATAGGGACAGTTCGGTTTTCAATATCAACTTAACAAGAATACACTGTGATTTCATCAAAGTTTTTACAAATAAAATAAATACACTGCATCTCAAGTTTTAATTTATTAACATCAGAAGTGAATTTCATTTCCCTCGAACAATCAGTTTTTTGTATCCATGTTTCTCCTCCAATCACAAGATCTGATACAAATGTCTTTGACAAAGCACTCCCTGTATTATTGCCCAATCACAGCACCAGTTTCATTGCACCAACACCGAAGCTTGTAGCCGAGCGTGCCTGGTTTTGGAGAGTCCAGGGGCCTCAAGTCTTGTCCTTGGGTTTTGTGTCTGGCATCCGTAGAGAACTGCTTGGAATCGTCTGTGTACATGATAAGCTGTACACTGATGCGGTGGATGTCATGGAAAACATAGAGGGAGACTTCTGGTCCTGCAAGAACATTTCCAGTAGTAACAAGCTTATCTATTATAACTAGAGTTTCCACTGGAAACTGAACTCAACTGGCACATACATAAGTACGCTTCACAAGTAACAGCAATTGCTAAATTTAATGTCATGAAGATTCATTACCACTATTAATACACGAGTACTTTCAGACATTCTTTTCATTCTGTAAGAGAATATCAAATCAAATTTCAAAGTATTTCTGACAATTTCCATTTTTTTAAAAAAGTTTTGTATGATGATGCCTAATGTCACTGGGTTTGTCAAGTCACAAAGGCCCTTTAATCAGTCTCTGTTTATTGAATGTGTATTGTGTATGGGTATTACATAATGGTGTGTATTGGGACACTGCTGTTATTAGCCCTGTGTGAAATTCCAACATAGCCTATTAAATGGTCCCTCATGAATGCCATTTGCAGTGGTTACTAGTCTGTTGACTGTCTGACCATTACACTTATTTGAAAACTTTTAAAAATGACGACCACTTCTTGGGGTACTGGGTTTAAATGCAATCCCACACCAGTGTACGTATATTTATAAGGTACCAAGTTTCAATATTTGATCAATATTTTTTACATCTGGATCTTTCCCTTTATCTGAGTGAGATCATCTTCTTCAGTTTGTTGCAGGAGGAAAGTCTGCATCTCCAGTGGGCAGCTGGATCCCTAAATTATGTGTGGTGAAACCTGTCAGCTGCAGCTGGTACCAATGAACCTTGGACTCGGGGAGGGGGGTTCTGAGGCGCCCCCGACTGAGCTAGTCAGGGCAATTCAGAAGTGACAATTACAAAGGTTAACTAGAATACCAAGGCAACATGCACTATCCTGCACTATACAGCTGTGGGAGCACGCACACCACACACCTGGCAATATGCAGGGGTCAGTGTCCAGAGTAGACACAAGTATCATCCAAGGAACCAAAGGTCAACTTACACTTTTGCATGTAGCATTCTCATCTTTTTCCTCATAGTAGAAGTAGAAAAAGGGAAGCAGAAGAAACAGACAAAATGTCACCAGAGCATACAAGGCTGAAAAGAAAGTATTTTATATTTGACTTTACTCTGCTACAGAAGGTGATTCAGATGATACACAGTAAAGTCAATAATGTGGAGGTCAACAATCCGGAAGTCACGGATTTCAAACGCTGTTCCTGTTTCTACTATGAAAAATTCGCCGATAAACTGTATGTCTCAGTTTCTGAATCCGAACAGCTTAAACTTGTCATGAAACGGTAAGATCAACATGAACTTTCTCCATAGTCCGAACCCTTTTCATTGATCCACTAATTACTCAATCAACAAATCCTGAACGTGTGCCTCACCGGTGTCCTCCCATTTGTTACACATGCTATTTGTTACACTCCTTAAAACAACAAAGTTCACGGTCGACTTGTCTATACTATGAGAAATATGTATAACTAATAACACCTAATAACAAATGATAATGATAAATGTTTAAATTTTAAATCTCTCTTTTTCCGATCTTTTTTCTCTATTTCTCTATCTGTCCGAATTTCGTCTTTGATATAGCCCCTTACGGGGGCCAAAAAAAAGACGTAAAATAAGCTGACTTAACCAATCGTTCAGTGTTTTATCAGTACCATCAATATCGTTCTATATACTCCATTTAGTGGTTACCGTGACTTAGTATGGTGATATGACATGGCTGACTGAATTGGGGGTCGAATGTTCAACATTCAGGTATTACATGGCCAGCAGAAGCGAGGGGAGAGGGGGCGCCGCTTTTCGGACCATTTTACCTGGCGACAAGCATTTACCTGAGCCCCCAGCTAGCACCCTCTTTTAACTTGTCTCCCCTCCCTGTATTGTGTTTGCCTGAGACTGCCATCTATACTCAGCCTAACTATTGAAGGGTCGGTGTATTGTCCAACACATCATTTTCCAGAGTCATAGTGATGGGCAAATAAACAACTGAGTGTTACTGGTAAATGTGTTATATGTAAAGTGAACAGAGGAAATGAGCAGTTGCATGATAGGAAGGCTAAGTGTGTTCGTTTGTTTATTATACTCATGGTACGTTAAGATATTTTTCACATTTCTAGTCAGTTTTAAAGTAGCGATTATTAGCATGTTTTGTTTTCAACAAGACGCTACATAACACGTCAATAATCAGGCATCACGTAGTTCAGTTAACTGCTGCGAAAAAACATAGCTTCAAAAGTGTCATATAGTCTGTCATCCAGACCCTTAAGTTTTATTCTAACAGAGACAAGCATAAAGTCTAGATAGTGTCCCAGTCTAGATAGTTGCAGCTTCAGGCTGAAGTGAGCAGATTCTCTGGGATCTTATTTATTTTATTACAAATGAATAACGTTTCAATTTAATTCAAAGAAATAGAAATAATAATCTTACTTCAGAGACTATATTTTAGTCTGAAGTGAACAGCCTCTCTGGGATCTTATTTATTTGATTACAAATGTATATCGTTTCAATTTAATTAAAAAACAATTTAGAAATATCAATCTTACTTCAGAGACTATATTTTAGTCTAAATTGCCATGTTATACGTATTCCAATGAGTGACCTTTCAATAATTGGGCTGAGTATATATATTTCTCGTATGCTTACCTATTCATTCCTTACTAGCGCTATAAGCTTTAGTAGACTTGACTAAATATTGTTATATTACGTGGACGTATAAATTTGGGGTCTTATTTTACGTCATCGTTCAGACTTCGAAGAACATTATATGATGTAATTCATCGTCTGCCACACATACCTGCATTTGTGTTCTTACATACAGTACCCTTTAGTGAAAACATCGTCTCTGCATAATTCATTCAGTAACAGATGTGTCACAGACCAGTAGCATGGTTGTGGCATTCGTTAGAGCATATACACTAAACTTCAAATGTCCTCAGATCGAACACGTACATGGTTCAGCAGTCTTTATAGCCTCACATCGTTTGACTTTTGTCAAGTCCCAAAGTCGCTTTTAATCACTCTCTTGTTATTAATTGTAAATTGCTATGTGTATCGGTAATGCATATCACTCTATCCATGCTGTGACTTAGACCTGTGGCTGGCAGGCTTATTAAAGGGATATCATTTTAAATAGGGCATTCTAGTATAATCACAGTCACAGGGACTTGATGAAAGTCTACGGTATCATATACTTTACAAACTATAGTAAAACGTTATACAGTATCATAGACGACGACGAAGACGAAGATGATGATGATGTCTGTATTTATACTGCGCTAGATTCATCCACCTCTAACTTCTCGAGGAGTATACGACCTGGGCTGCCTTTTAAACGATCATCAACACATTACCATCTCCCCCACCGGGTACCCAATTTCAACTGGGTGGACTTAAGCAATTTATGAGCAATTAAAGTCGCTAGCCCAATGGGACACTACTGACATGGTCTTTGCTCATAACCAACTGCTGTCATTTCACACAACCAACTACATAACTGTGAAATACGTATGAATCTTTGAGATTTAATTTACAAACTGAAAACGAAAACGCTTCAAAGAAATTATAGAACAAGAAGAGACAACAACAGGTTCACGACAGTTTCAGAGTTCAAATAAACGGCGAATACTCCTACTTGTCGATGTCTCCCAAACATAGAGTGTTCAAATCATGAGAGTTTCAACTACTTCAAATAAACAGCGAATACTCCTACTGGTTGGTGTCTCCCAAACATAGAGTGTTTAAATCATGAGAGTTTCAACTACTTCCTATACTTTCCATGTCCTTTACAAGAAAGAAAAACCACAATACGAATTCTATATATTCTCATAATTTAATCTTAACTGAAGTTATCTCTGCAACTGCCTACAAAGTTAACTCTTAAAAAGTATGAAGTTTAACGTACCTGGCACTTTACTGCACCTTGAGAGTTATATTCGTTTCTAACGTTTCATGTACAGTATCGAACGTTGAGCGCCTGTAACAGTCACAAAACAACCTATGCAGGCACGGCGACTCCAGGATTTAGGTGACCCGGTTGAAATGTTTGAATGAACAGAAGAAGTAAGCGTGCTCACGTTCTACTATACTCTGTTCACGTTGCGCTAGAGTTGCATGCCGTTGTTACCGCCTTTGTGGTCGTTTTGAGACATCATAACCCATTAAAGGGCATTTAACAATGAGAGGTGTCGCTGTCAGTAGAACGCTTCCAAAAAGAGGCGCATTTAGACATGTGTATAGAGTTGTATGTGTACTGACGATCAAAAGAAAGTACTCCGATCAGTTTTTGGGGAGCGATGAAAAAGGTAGAAATACACGGTCATCCCAACTTTTACTTCGACGGTACAAACATTTGACGACATATCAAATCTGATATAGACAATAATCACCATTAAAGTTGGATACGTGTTCCGAGGCTCAAAATAGGGGTGGTGCGTTCTGTGTGAAATAAATAACATAAACTATAAA
>JAUELE010292573.1:0-17352 GCA_031471655.1 Diodora aspera
ATTTTCACTAGTTAAAAATAACCCAGTATATTCAATTGGATAAATCCTGGTATTCCATCCAAATTATATAATAAATATATATATTATTTATATTTTTCAGTTTATAAATATGACGTGTATTATCGGCGAAAACTTTCCCATTAACCTCAAGTCCTATTGGCAGATTCACGGGATGCCCGACATTGGGACTTTTGCAGCATTTCAAGCAGTACTTTTCGTGTCGTAAAAGCTGAAGCAGAGGTGGGAGTACGAGTCCCCTCACTTTTTACGAGATAAGGGTTAACACACCCTTCCCCTAAAATTTCATCACTATAGAAATCGCTCAGAACGCCTCTGCATCTAGACCCCAAAAGATTCCGGGGCCTAGGCGGCCCCTGGACCCTTGCCTGATTTTCTTGGATCGTCACCCCCTCTGCAATTGCTTCCGTGACCCATGTAATTGCATTATTTGGACTAGTTACAAAGCTCATTGTGACCAAGCAAATGCATAAAAATGCATCTCAGAGACTCCATAAATACCAATTTTAACGGAAGAGGTTCCAAAACATTTTTCAGTTCATACATAATTCTCACACGACTAATACAACATAAACAACATATTTAAAAACTCAATCACTGCACAAACTTCAAAGCTAATAATTGTGATTTCGCTTTTTAACAAGTGTTAATTTTATGTTCTGTTGCAGATGGTGTGTTGGTCTCGGAAGTGACTTATGTGTTCAGCAGTGTTCTTCTTGTAATATATTTTCTTTCACAATATTATAATTTCATTAACTTCATGTAAAATATACTCACTGAAGCTGAAAGATCAATTGGTTATGAATTCAAACCCTGCACATTATGATTTTTTAAACATAAATTTCATCACAATTTAACCATAACGTATTTTACATGAATTCGCCAAATATCGGGGATATTTAATTTTAATGAAAACGCACATTTTACAAAGATCATCTCAGTTGTATTGCAGTGTTGTATTTGATATCATAAATAACACTCTGCCTGTGTCCTGTTCAAGAATTTGTGTCGGTTTCCTTTTTATTGGCCATTAATTTTTCTGTCACATAATTTGTTTGTCTGTCCATTTGGCTTCTCAACATTAGCTTTGCATTGATCGCTTCGGTATGGTATTGCTTATTCTTTTAACAAGTACAATTAATCAATAGAGTACATGCGCTTAATAAACTCACCTTCTTTTTCCTCACAGGCTGTTATTCTGGTGATTTGTGAGAATGGTACTATAATGGTGGAGACTCTCTTGTTTATGACAGTCTGCAAACAGAATGAAACATCCACATAAGATTGTTGAGAACAGAAATCATGGGACACCCAACAAATCTACTTTTTCATCATTTCCTAAAAAAAATGTACAGAGATCTGTGACGTGAAACTTTAGTGGAGTGAGTGAGTGATTTGGAATTTAACGTGGTTTTCGCCAATCCCTTCAACTTATATCACCATGGTGACATATGCATCACGTCAGCGGCTAATCACCGGCTTGAAAGAGTGGCACCAGAACGGGATTCGAACCATTACCGTCCAGGCTGGCAAATTACTGGTCCGACACAATAACTACTGTCATATCCCGCCTCCCAACATTAGAAGACAAACAAACGAACACACAAATAACAAGCAAATAAATAATAAACAAATATATAAATAAATAAAGGAATGAACTCTACAGGTCTTCTGTACTTATTTACCTCAGTTTCACCTGTGTTGCTGTTGAGTGTTCCTGTAACCTTCATAAACAGTTCAGGGTCAACAGGTGATGTAACTCTGATGTCATCGCCCTTCGCTGCGCTATCTGGAACTATATATCTTATTTCCTTGATTGTTACTGTTGACATGTCTTCCAAGTAACGAGTACCCTCCTGACTCGACTCTGGTGTTAGAGTCGTGCCACCAAGAGTTACCGTTACTTCATCATCAGACCCAGTTGTAATCAACAGAAGTTCGGATGTCTCCTTTTCAAGTGTTGCCGTCACCTTAAAACCAAATAAGGAATATAAGTGTTAATACCTATCAAGTGTAGGCGTTTAATGCAAAGTACATACACGATATTCATAAAATGATAATGATCATAATTGTTGATATGAAATTCGGAATAATATTGAGTTCAGATGTTGTCTTATTTGCAAAGACAATATCTTAGACACAACGCAACGTGACATCAAGGGAAATTATAGTTCCTAAAAGAAACCGATAAAAAGACAAATGAAAGCGAAAGATCCCCGTTTCGTCGACTTGTACGACACGCATGTTGGTTATAAGGGCCCAATTCTGACGCATGTAGTTTCCGGATGCCTGATTGATAGATTATCGTTGTTAGTTTAAGGAATGGGCACAATCAAAGTTTCCAGATGATTGACCACCATCAATTTAATCAATCCTTAATGACATGTGGATTTCAAAAAGGGGAGGGAACAATAGTACGAACCACGTCACCATCCTTGCTAGTGTCAAGTGGTACAAAGGCAAAATCTTTGTTTCCAGTGACAGAGTACACCAGTCTTTCTTCAGGGAGTCTTATTTCTGCGAGACCTCCAGGAGAGTTGAATGGAAGAGTAGCTGGGTTAGGTTTGTTTGCGTCCAATCTGTCCATTATAGTTTCCAGGATACACCTTGTTGTGGCAGCTGCAAATAAATCGTTCATATCATCATGAAAAGAAGGCGCGGAGATTAAGCATGGGTGGCACACAGATCAATCATGATGGACATTTTTGCGAATGCCCTTTGCGTATACATGTATCATATACGAGCCTGCATACCTGTGGTTACTGCGCCTGTGGTTGCTGCACCTGTGGTTCCTGCGCCCGTGGTTCCTGCACCTGTGGTTCCTGCGCCTGTGGTTCCTGCACCAGTTGTTGCTGCTAAAAAGAAATTTCCGCATACAAAACACCACCAGTCATTTGACAAATGTATGTAGTCTATATATACTGAGAAAACAATTAATTGATCACAATTAATTTTTATTACCAGTGGCCTGTTTCACAAAGCGATCTTAGCGCTAAGTTGATAGTAAACTCTTAAGATCAAGGTTTAAAATTGAGTTTTAACCATCATTTCAGTTGACAAAACAACTTGAAACTGTACGGTATGTCCTTATATCGCTTCTAGATTGTGTTGAGAAATATGGACAAAATAATGTTTTCGCGTTGGTTTTAACATTAACCGAGTCGCTAAGATCGCTTTTGTGAAACAGTGCCCAGATGGTACCATTGGACCATATTGACACTACTAAAAAATACACATAAATTAGCTAGGACCATCGGCATAAGATTACAACATGCTACTGAAATCGTTTGTGCATGTTCTGGATCAACTATTGACATGATGCATCATGTGATCCTTTATTTTTTCGAACAGTAGGACTGTATATCATTTCTATTACAACTGTTTATGCATACTATTCTCATTTCGCTGATCAAGATGTCTACAACAAATTTCAAATTTGGAATACTATTAGTGAATTTTCCACATGCATTTTAACATACCTTTTGGCTCATAGCACGCATTAACAGTTAAAGAGCTGAACGTTGTTTCTTCAGTTCCTTGTATTAAGTTAACGATGATTTCCGGGGTTTTATCAGGTGAGATATCTGCGCCATTTGGCACATCAAAAACAATTGTGTTCTCCGTTATTACGCCATTCTGAAATAAATAATTAACAAAATAAGGTATACGAAGAAACAGGAGTGTGCATTCAGCAACCAGTATAAACGACAGTTACAGAAATATTAAAGTGTACATGATTTGTGATAAAATTTGATAGCAACAGCATCAATTAAATCTCACTACAAAATATTTTAATGTATTTGCTCAAGTGCTAATGTAAATTTACCATGCATTAAAGAATTGAGACTAGGGATATCATACAATTTAAAGCTTTTTGCATCAAATGGGGAAGAGATCTCTGACAAGGGAGGCCAAAGACGATCATTCACTGAGCCAAATAAACATATTTTCAAATAACACAATAAAATTCTGTTCACAATGTTCGCCGGCGAATTGCTATATTTTCCCCTGATGGCGTCACCCCTGAATCTAACCAAAAATAAATCTTACCGTCGTGGACGTTTCATCATCTGGGGCTGTAACTTTCAGAATTGCTGAATCAACATTGGCTAACGTCAGTTCAACCCTAAACAGACGTGGTGATGGATTTGGTTCCGCATTGATATCAAATTCTATGTTGACTGTTCCATCTGCCATGGGCGCCACATTGGAGGGAACTGGTGTACTTACACCATTCACTTTGACAGTAAGTGTGTCCACAGGAACATCTGTCTTCTCGCATACATCTACAACGTTTAAACAACAAGCAAAGCCACTGTATTTACATTATTAAGAGCACTTCAAAGAACAGAAGAGGGATGAAAACCAACCAAGTCTTATTATGACATTTTGGCGGTAGTGTAGTATAAAACAACCGATTTATATACGCATGCTTAATATTGTTGTCAAACCCCTTTATGGAGTTCCATATTTTCATATTAACAGTTTTATAGCATTAATATATGGTGATCATTTTTGCCCACTGGTTATCTAAATATTGTTATTGTTAAATGGATTGATTTCTACATGAAAGCCGTTTCGGTTAATTAGCTTAATATTTGAAAACTCTTTACTTACGTGGTGTTGTAGTTGCTGTAAGAAGTAGAATACAAAAAGGTATATATCAAATTCATTAAAAAGGACCGTTGGACTTACGCACATGTGCCAGTTTTACTGATTTCAAATATGCCAATCACTTGAACTCAAATATTCTTTTTATTATGAGTTCCAATTACTGAAACGATTGGGCCGTTGAACTTCTTTACATTTGTCAGTTTTCCTGATTTCAAATATGCCGATCACACGAAACCAAAGATTCTATCACCTCTCATTACATTTTAGACCAAACAATAACTATTTTTCAGTCTTTTGAAAATCAGGTATTACCTTTATAAAGCAAATCCAAATTTAATAAGTTTAGGAAAATAAAACAATTTAAACAACTTGTCAGTTAAATTGGTAACTGGTTCTTACCCGGTCCTGTTGTGGATTCAACTGAAAAGCAATTGTGAGAATCTTGTAATACTAAACAGAGTACATATACTGGTGGGGTAAATAAGGGATCACATGTTCCATCATGCCATTGGTCAACGGTTGATCCAGAGCATGCGCATATGATGCCAGTTGTCAGGACCTGTTGTGATCACACTTTCTACTGCTATGCCAATGAAGCTGTCTACTGTGTGTGTATTCTAAGTATAAATTTGGTCCTGGTGACACCAGGTAAATTGAGATAAATTGTAATACATATCGACGTAAATTGTAAAAACAGGTACGGTAAATTGTAAAACAGATACGGTAAATTGCAATCGACGCGAATTGTAATAAATAGTTTAACATTAGGTTTTGTGAACAAATGACTAAAGGAATCTTAAATGCATCACTCGCTGATCCAGTGTGTGTGTGTATGTTTGTGTGCTGGTATGTGTGCGTGTGTGTGCGCGTGCGTGCGTGCATTTGTGTGTGCTAAGACTCGATCACATCCACGAGCTGCATGTCTTCTTAGGGGCGACCACTGACTCATCCCAAGGACAAATATCTCAAAATGACATTGTCCATGCCTTTTATCACAATCAATTGCTCGAATGTGGACTAACCACGCTTCGATGTATATTTAGTTTGAAGTTATCATTTAGTTGTAGGACGCATTAGTGAGTACCACAGGTGTCGTTCAATTACAATTTACGTCGGTGTGTATTACAATTTCCCACACTTTGTCACCACAATTTTCGACGATTTTACCACAAGTTAATGCAGTATTACATTTTACAGCAGTTATTACAATTCCCCTCATTTACTACACATTTCCCCGCATTTATTACAAATTACCACGTATGTCACGGTATAACATAGGTCATTTCCTACTTGTTCAGTGATTCCTTACTGTTTTAAGTATAGATCTTTATACTTATTTTGAAGGACAGAGATATCTGTAGCAAAAGCCAATTTCAAATCTAAACAGCCAGTAGTGTTAAAACTACCAATCGTTTCAATCGAGAAGCTGGGGAAGGAATTATACATCAGCAGTATGGTCAGAACAAAATGATAAAACACCAGCTACAATATTCTAAGTGATAATGTCATACAATAAGGAACACCAGCAATATTTCAACACGAAAGGATATGCTGTCTGTAATGTTATGCATCATACAAAAAGAGAATGAATCCTCACTGTTCTACACAAAATGACAAAATGCCAAGTAAAGATATTTTTAAAGTTAAGATTGTGTTCCTCAGTTCACAACATACCTGTTGACTCTGTTTTTTTAGTTGTGGCGCCTACAATATATGAAAGGAAAATTGTAAAGCTCACATTCTGGACATAAAAATAACATCGAACAAAAATACTCATTTCAGTCCCATCAGAGGTACTTGAATATAGACTCTTCAAAACAAGTAGGGGATATTGCAATTGCAGGGTCAATAACAAACTAATAACAATAATAATTGGTCCCAAACTAATTGCATCTTAACAAAGAAGGAATTGAGTAAACAACTCACCCAGTATTTCATTACCTAAACAGTTTCTCTTGCTGTCATGGTCCTAGACTAACATTTAGTCCCAGAAATATTAATCTACAAAAATATTAAAATACTAAAACCAAAAAGCAACCCAGGGATATTCGTAATTTCTGGCCTAGAGCTGAGAAATCCTAGACTTGCTAAATATCTAGACTTAGGCAGGCTGCATTATCTTTGTATGTTTTAGGGTCTGGGCGACGGACTATCATGGTCCATGGAAGAAGGAATGGGAAAGTTGACATGTTTGCGTCAATAGTGCGTAATGCCCCTGTTATTGGCCAAACACCCATTGATTCGTTGAGGCATCGTGCGTATGAGTCTACCTATGGTAATTTGATGCAGTCTGTCCGATGCTTCCACTAACGCCCAGCAAAATTCATCTCGCGTGACTGGTGGACTTTCACGTTGATGCACACGTCGGCTCAAAATGTCCCAGACATTTTCAATGGGGGAAAGGTCAGGGCTCATTGCTGGCCAGGGTATCCTATGAATATTGTGCCGTTGACGGAGGTTATTGACTATTCTTACATGGTGAGCACGGGCGTTGTCGTCCTGAAAGACAAAACGGTGCCCCTGACGTCGTGCAAAAGGGACAGCATAGGGTGTCAGTATTTTGTCCCGACAGTACTGGCCAGTGACTCTTCCTTGCATGATATGGAGTGGGGTTCGGTTAGTCATAGTGATCCCATCCCATACCATAACAGACCTACCACCAAATCTGTCATGCTGCCTCAGGTTAATATTGGCATGGCGTTAGTTACGACGTCGCCAGATGCGACCACGCCTATCAAGGAAGTCTAAAGTGTACCGGGACTCATCTTGAAACATTACAAATGACCATCGACGATTTCCCCAGTTCCTGTGTTGAGTACACAATTCGCGTCTATTGGCAATGTGGCGGTTGGTCAATGACGGCACTATACGAGGCCGTCTAGCATGAAGATGGGCATTATGTAGACGAGTTCTTATCTTCTGACCTGGCATGCGGACAACAGTAGCCTGGTGTAGGTATGCGGCAATCTGATTTGCTGTTTGAGTGCGATTTCTCAGAGCCTGGGTACGAATCAGCCTATCTTGGGCTGGTTGTTGACCATGGACGCTCTGAGTGGCGTCGATCATCAACATTATGGGTTTGATTATACCTGCTCCTTAATCTGCTAATCACAGACTGGGAAACATTAAAGAAATTGGCAACCTCAGATTGACAGCGGCCAGTTTCAAGCATATCAATTGCTCGTAGATGTTCAGGCGATGGAGACATCGCTTTGCGAACAAACAATCAAAAGATGCCTCAGGTAAACAAAATCAACAAAGAATTACAGTCAGAAGCTATCAGAAGTAAAGAAATCTCGATCACATAGGAGAAGATGCCAAATTCGAATACGCACCCCGGTCACGTGTTCGGGATTTCCACGTGCTGCAGGTGCGCACCATTGGCTGCGTGTTGGTGCTCTGTTGTAGAGCAATTCATGTTATCTTCATTGCAGTGGGTAATTGTATCCAAAACAAAATCATTATTTTGCTATTTACCTTGAAAGTCCAACATCCCCCACGTTTTTTTAAGAGTGTATTTGTACTGTACTCTATTCCGTCCCAGTTATCTCGTTTTTCATGTCATACAGAAGCTAAACATGATTCTCTTTGGTACTCATTTCCCATGACAACAAGATATTATATTAATAATCATTCATACACTCAGCAAAAAGTAAGGGGATAGGACGGCTTCATACATGTTGTCCATATGATTTGCTGGGTTTTTTTCATTTGTATACAACAAATACATTGTTCTGTTTACGCATCTTTTAAATTCAGAGTCGGTTGTCAAGACAGTTATATTTGCATAGCGTTGAACATTCGTAGTTACTAGTCTCTTTCCGTGACAGGACAAAGCACTCGTATACGTCTCGTGAGTCGTTGAGAAAATGTCTGCGGCAGAATGACAATCGGAATGGGTGGCAACCGACTTCTGGGCTTAGTCGTATGCTCTGTTGAATATTAAGGCTTTTAACTGGATATTGAAAGCAGATCATTCTTAACGTCTCGCAAGGTGTGGCATAGCATTCCATAGAACTGGTCGAGGGCTCTGTTTCACAAAGCAACCTTAACTGATTCAACTGATTAGAAATCCACTATTGTATATCAAATTTGAGTTTTAATAACACGATCAGTCTTATAATGTTATGCTGATCATTTTGAATGCCCATGTGCGATATGTTACTCGGGTAGTTTAAAAATACTGGACGACTTACGATCGATCTTAACTAAGATCGTTTTGTGAAACGGGCCCCATGTTCGCAAATGCTCTGTCTCCGTTTGCCGTCCAAAACGAAGTCCAATTATATTAAACAACCACACACTAAAGTGAAGTATTCGATTGTCACTGTCGCACTCCTTATCCTAAGTGAGATGTAACATGCTCGTCTTCAATATCATCTGCACAGTTACAGTCCTGACAGATTTTGCATGCAATTTATAGGGTCGGAACAATAACTCAGGGGTCGGTCAAATAATGTGAACCACTGAACGTTTTTTTCGGGCACTTCCATTCTTCTCCAAATTCAACTTACAGAAAAGCTACATCAAAAGCACTGATTACCTCTTACTTTTCCAACACGATGTCCCGTTACAATTAAACATCCAGAAGAAAAACGAAACAATTTTTCTACATTTCTCATCATAACCCTCGCAAAGCCATGTTTTCACTGTGGCCAATATTTTCATTTCACCCGTTTTCTTAAGAAAAGTGGTATATCGGCCATCTTACCTTCTCTACAGACATGAACTTTAAGTGCAGTGTCGTTCACGGGAGCAACTGGGTCATATATAAGTATTACATCTCCCCCAGGGGTTGGAATAACACCCTAAAATTAAACAGACGATATTTGTCAATACCATCAAACGAAATACAGTACTCAAAAGAAGTAAAGGGTCAAATATGATAAAAGCATAAACTGATATAATCGAGTTGGCTGTTCGAAGATTTGCTGGAACTTGCCATATGAGCATGTTTTTAAGAAGACTGTTTTCATGCCATATTGCTATTGGCAACTTTCCAATTACCGTAAAGATCAGGTGAAATGTAATGCTGAAGATTACTGAATTTTAGACAAATTTGCTTCACGTAAAATGTTCCTCAAAATCTTAAATTCATGATGTATCGGCACATATTGCATTTGCATGTGTTCTTCACGACTGTCACTTTAAACATGCACACATTTGCATGTGATATATGTGCCAGCATGTTATCATGTGGATTTTGGATGCACTGCTTCTTGTAGATATAATAGTGTTATCACTATCTTTGATCCTAAACTTCCTTTGAGAAGCATAGAACAAAAAGCACTTGAACGATAAATACATGTATGGATGCCATTAGTCAATGCACTACATTATATTGGTCATATAATATTCTGACAAGATACATTAAACTGAATCTAAACAAAATTTAACTTGTTTCACAAACACAAATATAGGTTTTTTTTAAAAGAACAACATATTTTTCTTACATCTTTTGGAAGTCCTTGTACAAAGATTTCGTCAGAAGGCTTTGAAACATAAGTTTTGCCAGGTTCAACAGGATAAATATACAACGTTTTGCCATCCTTCAAAGGTTGAGTTACGAGGGGTTCCACTGAGTTTCCATCTAAAAAGACCATATTACTAAATGAACAGTCACAAGTTACAAAATGTATATCTTTCCACTGTCTTTCATTCGCTATTTCTACATATGTATTACTATCTTCCTCAATCTGCTAGGCTCTCCAATTTTATCTCTGCATTGTAAAGGAGCCACATTCACTTCAGGTAATTAAATTCATTCTGATATCTACATTCAGTACTTACGTCTCTCATTTGTCTTCTAAATGCAACAAAAATCATACCCTTGTCCTTCAGCTGTGGTGTAGGAGTTCCTTCAACTGGAAGTTCTTCAATAGTCAGAATATTTTTAGCAGGGTCTTTGATCGGGGTTTCCGTCTGAAAGTAATGAGCCAATTTATTGAGATCATTATATCTTTCTAATGTTCAATAACATTAACTAAGGAGCAAGTCGTTACAAATTTCTCGACAAATAACTTTTATCGGTTTCAAGTAGCCTGCCTGGGCCTGTTAACGATAGTATGATAAGTATGATAAAAGATGAGGATCTTTTTGTGAAGAAAGTTGAAAGGGCTATCTTGAATATTAGATCTATATATATCTCCACTCATTTCCACGAAATTAAACTTCTCAAGTGGGAGTATTATTTTGCTGTGCCAGAAATGACTTAAATTGTTGTAATATTATGTGACAGAAGCAACTTGTGACATCAATCAAAAGAGTCTAAAGGATCTTAAACGTCTTCCACACAGTTGAGACCTTATTTACATTTCAGGTGACTACATTAACGTGAAGAAATGGACTTTTTATCTACAAGAAACAGATTGCAAGTCTAATGTATTATACAAGTAAATGATAATTTCACAGTTCAATGCATTCCTTTACCGTATCAGCTGGTTCTTTGACAAATGCTGTGAGAGTGAGTGGTAATTCCAGCAATTCCTTCAGTTCTTCATCTGTCACTCTTCTGGCGACTTCCTTGCCCTCAGGTGATATGATAGGAACATTTGTTTGGGTAGGACTGTCCGCCAACACAGTTGGTATCATTGGTACACCACAAGGTGTAGTACCTGGTAATATTAAAGAAATTAACAGTCAGATTTTGCAACAATTTCTGAAAACGTTCACACAGAATATTTTGTTGACCGACAGATTGGTCAAGTTACTTCAAATCAATATTTGGAATTTTCACTTTAACCACTGCATCAAAATCATGTCACTTTTTTTATTTAATTGGATTGAAAAGGATTAGCGCGGTCGACTGAAAATATCTCTGCAGGAAAAATGGAATTCCAAGATATTTGTAATGTGAAACAACTTTCAACATGTCCCTATTTATGAACTAATATTTAGCAACGGGACCGCCTTGAATGCCTTTACTTCACTATTTGCTCTGTTTGCCGTCAAACCCACTGCCTTTCAGTATATTTCTTGGTTTTAATCATTTTCTGCAAATTTAAATATTTATGCGAAACAACTGCAATATCATTATCATCTAAAATTTAAAGAGTCTTCATCATGACCAACATATTCAAGTATTTTTCGCGCATACTGTAGAAACCAAGCGCCTTTACATTTCTGTATCTTGCATCTTTCCTTTAAACATTATTTCAGAGCCAAAAGATATATTCCATTTGCTACTCCAGGAAACGGGAAAATGGGTCACAATGACAAATTGAAGGAAGAAGATGAGTCAACCTCCTGAAACCAGTAAGGTCAGTGGAGACAATTTCCCTATCTCAAATGACGTTGTAATGTGGTAGCTAAGGTCCAGTTGTTTAACACATTGAAAGAAGAATAACTAGCAAACTGAATGTAACCTTTTTGGCGTGGCGAATGCATTGGGAAGGCGTTAATGTTCAAAAAGTTTCAGACCTATTGTTCGAAGAAGCAAATATCAGCTGACCATTGACGCAACAGCAGTTAATGAAGGAAATATAGATATTGTTTGACAAACTGTTTCTTCTGATACCCATCTCCAAACTTAAGTTTAACAAAATCATTTATATCACAACATCACCTGTTGTTGGCGCAGCAGTAGTTCCTGGACCAGTTGTTGGCGCAGCAGTAGTCCCTGGACCAGTTGTTGGTGCAGCAGTAGTTCCTGGACCAGTTGTTGGTGCAGCAGTAGTTCCTGGGCCAGTTGTTGGTGCAGCAGTAGTTCCTGGACCAGTTGTTGGCGCGGCAGTAGTTCCTGGACTAGTTGTTGGCGCAGCAGTAGTTGCTGGACCAGTTGTTGGCGCAACAGTAGTTCCTGGACCAGTTGTTGGTGCAGCAGTAGTTCCTGGACCTGTTGTGCCGGAAGTCAGTGATGATGCGATATATAGCTTACAATATATGTTCTTTCAAAATAGACAACTCCCTATCATCACTACAAAAACAATGGAAACGGCAGGGCAGAACATATTTTCAATTTATTTATTCAAACACCACTCACAGTTTTCATTTTACTTATGGTAACAAAAGATTGCTGATAATCGAAACTGGCACCAAGTTTTGATATTTATGGCCAACACACACATAAAGCCAATGAAAAGAGGAAAGTGAAAGAAGAAACCTGTTGTTACTGCAGCTGTTTTTGCTTATCCAGTTGTTCCAGAACTACTAATTTCAGAAGGGATGCGTACACAGTTGTTTCTGAGGCAGTGGTTTCTTTACCAGTGGATAGTTCAGCTGTTGTTCCAAAAGTAAACGTTGCTGGAGCAGTTGTTAATGGACCAGTTGTTGTTATTTGACCAGTAGTGACAGATGGAGTTGTTTCTGAAACTATTGTTTCTGGGACCGTTACTCTTTGCACTGTAGTTACTGGACCAGTTGTTCCTGCGAAAGTGGATTTGATACTGCAGCTGTTATTGCTTGTCCAGTGGTTCCAGAACTACTAATGTCAGGAGGGGTTTCTGGACTAGTGGATGCGGGCACAGTTGTTTCTGAGGCAGTGGTTCCTTTACCAGTGGGTATTTCAGCTGTTGTTCCAAAGGCAGACTTTGCTGGACCAGCTGTTGTTATTTGACCAGTAGTGACAGATGGAGTTGTTTCCGAACCTGTTGTTGCTGGGACCGTCGTAAAGAGACCAGTTGTTCCTGTGGCTTGCTGTTACCAGACTGGTATTCCCTGAAGATGTTTCTTGAGCTGTCGTTTCAGTTGATGTTGATTGACTCAGTTGGTGTTGATTACTGAACCTGTGATCGCTGTTACATGGCAGTACATGTAGCTCTTTAGTTATTGAACACTAGTATAAGGAATGTTTCCTTTTGAAAGGTGGACAAATCAAACGAGCCTCAGACATAGCTCTTGTAAAGTGTATCAAACGAATGAAATATGATTGCATGGAATTGATCTTACCTGTTGTTCCTGAAGGGGAAGTTCCCGCAGCAGTTGTACCTGTAATCAACAAAGAGTTTTTCAGTTACATGTTGGCTCGGTGCTTAACCTCACAGAGAAAAGGGCACTAAAAACATATTTCATAATTTCTTGCAATAATAAATGATGCAGGAAGAGACATAACATCGAAAAGAATGTGTTAGAAATAATGGTAAAAAAACAAATTACAGACCAACATTCCATAACAGAAACTAATACCAACATGGCCAACAAACATGTTATTTTAAAAGCATTAACTTTGATTGAGTTGTTATTGGAAGGCAAAGGGTAGAAACCTGTTGTTACTGTGGCTGTCGTTGCTTGTCCAGTGGTTTCAGGACTTCTGGTTTCAGAAGGTGTTTCCAGACCAGTGGTAGCGGTTGTTGTTATTTGACTAGTGGTGACAGAAGAAGTTGTTTCCGAAACTGTTGTTGTTGGGACCGTAGACTGTACAGAGGTTGTTGATTGTTGCGTTGTTGGGTGAACAGTTGTTGGATGACTCGTTGGTGGAATGGCTGTTGCAGTGCCGGTAGTTGTCACAGAAATTGTTGATTGATGTGTTGTAGGTTGGCCTGTTATTGTAATCGTTGTTGCTGTTCCCGTCGGAGGTGAACCTGTTGGAGGACCTGTAGTAGGCTTTCCTGATGGCAGGCTACCAGTTGTAGAACGAGAAGCAGTTGTAGTGGTGGTCGTCGTCGTTTCTCCGGATGTTTTCAAAATAGTTGTTGGTGTTATTGTTGTTGAACGTCCTGTGTATAGTGATTTTACTGTTTAGACACTGTTTAACATGACAAACAAGAACGTTGTAACCAATTCCCTTAAAGCCAGCTGTATGCAAAAACCATATGGTGGTAAACTATATATGCTACAGTAAAGGGTTACATTGCATCGGTGTTAGAGGTGTTGAAGTTGAAATTGTACATTGAAGTAAATGTATGGTGTTGGATCAAATACATTTGTGAAGAGTCACTGTGCAACGGCTGGATGAAAGAAAAACTGATAAAACAGATCCTTGCACATCGTGTATTTCAATAACATTCTCACCACAGCAGAAACTAATTTAGACCTGTCAAGTCTCACGCATTGTCATGTAATTCTCACGCATTTTGATAACGGTGGCTAATTTGTCATTGTATTTGATTTTTTCAAAGTTCGTGAAGACAATCTTTTGCCATGTTGCCTGAGTAGATAACCAAACACTAATTATTAGTGACCATATTCATGTTTTTAATCACGTCTGCCCGACCACATCGTTATGGAAACATTAATGGTTCATATCTGGGACTCTACATGAAAAAGTTTTCAATTTTTAAGCACAGGTTTAAAACATTATGAAAGCTCTCAGAATACATTATCTCCATCCCATAGCTTCGCCATACTGATCTCACGCATTGTCAACATTGAAATTTGAGAGCTCTGCTAATACCAACAAAGGCATAATGTTATAAACATTAACTTTAATTTAGTTGTTATTGGAAGGCGAAGGGTAGAAATCTGTTGTTACTGCAGCTGTCGTTGCTTTTTCCGGTGGTTCTATGACTACTCGTTTCAGAAGATGCTTCTGGACCAGCGGTCGCGGAGGCAGTGGTTCCTTTATCAGGGATATTTCAGCTGTTGTTCCAAAAGTAGAGGCTGCTTGACCAGTTGTTAATAGACGCGTTGTTAATAGACCAGTTGTTGTTATTTGACCAGTAGTGACAGATGGAGTTGTTTTCGAAAATGTTGTTGCTGGGACTGTCGTTCCGAGACCAGTTGTTCCAGGGCTTGTTGTCACCGGACTAGTATTCCCTGAATATGTTGTTTCTTGAGCTGTTGTTTCAATGGTAGTTGTTAACAGACTCACAGTTTCTGAAACCATTGTCGTTGGACCGGCTGTTGCTGGGACATTTGTTTCGGAGACAGTTATTACTGAACCTGTGGTCGCTGAATAATATGTTTTGCATGGGTAGTACATGTAACTCTTTAGTTATTGAAACCTAGTTTAAGGAGTGTTTCCTTTTGGAAGACAGACAAATCAAAAGAGTCTTAGCTCTTTATCAAACGAATGAAACACGATTGCATGGAATTGGTCTTATAATTTCCAGTTGTTCCTGGAGGTTGAGTTGCCGCAGTAGTCGTGCCTGTAATCAACAAAGAGTTTCTCAGTTGTATGCTATATCAGTGTTTAACCTCACAAAGAGAAATGGGTTGGCAGAAAGATGTTCATGAACAGCACTATAAACATTTTTTATAATTCCTTACAATACCGGACGTGTCTTCCCTGAGGATTTTGTTTCTTGAGCTTTCAGTTGTAGGTGTTGACTGACTCACAGTTTCTGAAACCAGCTGAGACAATTATTACTGAACTTGTGGTCGCTGAAGAATATGTTTAGCATGTGTAGTACACGGAGCTCTCTGGTTGTTGAAAACTAGCTTAAGGAGTGTTTCCTTTTGAAAGACGGACAAATCAAAAGAACCTCAGGCATAACTCTTGTAATGTTTATCAAAACAATGAAACATGATTTCATGGAATTTGGTATTAGATTTAATATACTTGTGTACAACTGTGTAACTTGTGCACATTATGCCAATAGGAAGACCCATTGCTGATAATCGAAACTAGTACCAAGTTTTGATACTTATGGCCAACAAACACATAATGTCAATGGAAAGTGAAAATTGAAAGAAAAAACATGTTGTTACTGCAGTTGTTTTTGCTTGTCCAGTGCTTTCAGAACTACCAATATCAGAAAGGGTTTCTGGACCAGTGGATGCGGACACAGTGGTTTCTTTACCAGTGGATATTTCAGCTGTTGATCCAACAGTAGACGTTACTGAACCAGTTGTTAATGAACAAGTTGTTGTTATTTGACCAGTAGTGACAGATGGAGTTTCTGAAACTGTTGTTGCTGGGACCGTGGGCTGTACAGAGGTCGTTGATTGTTGCGTTGTTGGGTGAACAGATGTTGGATGACCCGTTGGTAGAATGGCTGTAGCAGTACTGGTAGTTGGCACAGAAGTTGTTGATTGATGTGTTGTAGGTTGGCCTGTTATTGCAATCGTTGTGGCTGCTCCTGTCTGAGGTGAACATGTTGGATGACCTGTAAATCACCAGTTGGTGAAAGAGAAGTAGCTGTGGTGGTCGTCGTTGTCGTTTCTCCAGTTGTTCCTTTACCAGTGCATATTTCAGGTCTTGTTTTAAAAGCAGACGCCGCTGGAGCAGTCGTTATTTGACCAGTTATCACAGATGGAGTTGTTTCCGAAACTGTTGTTTTGGGGTCCGTTGTCCCTTGCACTTGGGATTGTTGCTCCTGGATTTGTTGTCATTGAAACGGTTGTAGTTAATGAAGGACCAGTTTATGAATTGGACACTCAAGGTGGGATTTCTTTTTTGAAAGAAACAGAATAATCGATCAAATGGCTCTGAGTCTTGTTGTGATGGAGTTTTCAGTCATTTGTCTTTCAAAGGGCGAATCACGTACAAATTAAGTTGTCTTTTGTCATTCAGAGACATACTCACCTCAATAATTCACAATTAGACATTTGAGACAGTAAGCTGGAGAACATTGTATTCATCAAAGCTACTGTTAAATGCTGATCGTTAATATAAGATACATTAAGTAAGCACTCACCTTGTTTTCCGCATATTTTTAAGGAGATGCCATCAAGGTTACTTGTTTTGGGGCCGGTAACTACGAATGTAGCTGTGCCTGATGATGTATCCTAAATCCCAAAGAATGATACAATAAAAATCACACTATGTAGATTCACATTATTTACTGTTTTCATCAAAGTATGTAAAGGCTAAGGCCTACAGATGGTGTCGTTGGGGGGGGG
>JAUELE010292684.1:0-17345 GCA_031471655.1 Diodora aspera
TATTTATGTGTCGTTCTTTAACGTGTAAATTCATTTGATCTGGGTGTCCTGACAGTACGAAAGTAATACACATTAACACTCTGAGACTATTGAGAGGACTGTCATGATCTTAGACATTGATCGAGGTAAAACGGAAGCTCTTCTTACTATATAATGCTCCTCTCTACTAAGGCATAGTTAGAAAAAGACGTTTATTTTCCGAGAAACAACATACATCGCCCTGCTTTTATGTATATGGTTTAAAGATATTTCATTTCACTCCAAATAAATTAGAAATCTGAGTTAGCGGACAAGCTAGTAATTATTTATATAAATGTCACTCCAGATAAGGTGTTCTGCAGTTATTTTTTACGAAAAAAACACGAAATCCAATGTAAGCGAAATTAAACTACATAAAACACAGACATCCGAGGTTGTTTGGGTAGTTGGAAGATGGTACATATCGCACTCAGACAGTTAAGAAAGTCGATATTTCTGGTTTTAATGACAAGCATTACGCAAATCGTTTCGTTTCAGTTATGAATTCATACTTTTTTGTATGTACATGTACATGTCGTAGCTATTGTACAGCGTTGGGGTTTGATAAACGTCATATTATGTTGCTCATCAAAATCTAGACCAGAATGTAGTCTCTGAATTGAAGTAAGATTATAATATTCCTAAAAACAGTTTAAGAAATAACTCGTGCCCCCCTTTAGCTCACCCTTTTGAAATTATTTTGCTATTTTAGCATCAAATCAACCTCAAAATGATATGAACATTCGTGAAATGGGCTGAAATTGCATAATGTTGCATGTTATTTGTTCAACATTTTCAAGAACAAGCCCCCAGACCTCTTTATAAGATGATATCCTTCATGACCTGTGTTGTGCCCACCCCCCTTTACATACATTCTGGATCCGCCCCTTGGCCGTACGTGTTCGCCATATGTCAAAACATGCCATTCCTTCCTTTCCGAGATTGTCTGACTAAAAAGGTACATTCCAACTGTTTAAGTTTGCCACTTTGTGACCTCATCACCCTCACCCCTCCGGGGAGGGGGCTATTAATTGCATATGATAAATTTCTGCTCCTCCCTTCAAATATGTTAATTTTTCATACAATTGTTATAGATAGTGAATGTAGACTTAAAAGCCAATTGCTAATGCATGCCGTGTGCGAAGAGGACCCTGCTTACTCACTCACTCACTCACTCCCACTGAGCACCCATCCAAACCTCCCTCCCCCAGGCCTTGAGCTAATCTACCATCAATGAGCACGAATTCATTGCCGCTATATCGCTGACGGCTTCCAGCTAAGTTGAGCGAATAATGCGATAAACTGGTCTTACACCCGATGTGTAAAATTGGTGGGCTGCACGAAGCCTATGGTATTGATGTTAACCAATAGCAAGACATATGCAATCATATTACGAAGGTTCGAATGTAAGTGAAACTGGCAGGTTTCTTATCAAGATGCCAACCTGTCAATTGATACCATTCACGTGTGGATTTCATTACGTTCGTCGTTATGAAAATTTCCTGTCAAAATTTGAAACATGTATATTCTGAAAAGCTATTATTCATTCATTCATTCTGGTTCGAAACTGTTTATGATCACAAGAACATACAACTCTTTAATTAGCTCTTCTTTTCCAAAATATCCTCATAAGCAAACAATTGTCTTTGTTCGAATGGAACTGTTGTTTCAACGTCTGGATGCAATCAACACCCGTGCTTTCTCACATCAGTGATAAGATAAGAATCGCCGTCGATCGTCATTATCACGTGAGTTGTTAATTGCAGATATGTTATGACAGCTAATTACAACCTCGCTCTCTTCTATTTGACACGAGATGCTGAACTCAATTTCAAGCTTTTCACAGTTCAGTGTCATGACAGGCAGATTGTTTATAGAAAACGAACTTTTACGCAACTCCTTAAAGACAATTAACGATTGCTTGTTTATGGTAATTAGAGAGGTCAATTGCGTTTACTATGTAAACAAACATATTTTAGAGAACAGCTTCAAAGAACGCTAGTATTTTAATGGTAGGAAATCCTCAATTTCAAAATATGTCATTAATTATATTATCAATACAATGTTTAACTTTTCAAGGAATATTGTACTGTTTTCACTTTATATGATAAAAATTTAAGTTTTAAGAACATACTTCCAAACAGTTCGAGATGTAACTGTCAATTGAAAAACATATTTGGTTTCAAAGGAAAAGAACTACGGACAGACAGTTTAGAGATCGTAGAACTGTCTGAGAATGTTGGGAGCGTGTGTCGTTACAAGTGCACCAAACAGTCGAGACAAGGGACGCAACTCTTACTGGACTTTGTTTACCTTCCTACAAGCTCAGACGTTTTAAGTCGAATGTTTGTCTGTAACAATTATGCTGATTAAAATTCCCTAATAATTAGACGCATTGAACTTACTATGCAATTCTTCCTAATTCTTATACCGTCAGTGAAACCGCCGTGCAGAACAACTTTAGAAATGTAAGCCTTCCGAAGGAATTAACGAATCTCGATGTTTACAAGCTCGACGCCAAGATAGTGGAAGAACCGTGGGTCGACGCCCCGCGTAAAAACGGCAGATTATGGTGAACAAATATCGTCTAATACGATTTTAATGTGGAGTCGGGGGTTACGTAATGTTACAAGTGGTAGTACCGGTTTAACAACAGTTCGGTGCTCTTTCATTAGCGAATCTCGGTTTTATGAAGCAAAGTAGCTTCACACACGTCTAAAAGGCTGAAAAGGCCAAAGATAATTTTGAAACAAAACTTTTTATCATAGGAAAACATCAATTGTCATTATACAAATTAACATATTTCGAATTAGAAATAATTTCATGTGAAAATATGACAGATTTATAGGTTTTTATTGAAATAACCTCGAAAACTTTTGAAACTTTACTGTTCTGATTTCGAAATTTATGTTTAAGACATTTGTTTTAATTTTCTTCAACATGTTGTGTTTGAAACTCGAGGAAAGTTGTATTCTTTATGATAAGGGAGTGGGAGAGAGAGGTTAATGTTTAACGTGCACACTCCAGATATACTATACTATAAGGGAGTTGAGACTCTCTGTTTATAAAGAGTCCAGAAATAGATATGCGTCAGGCACGTGATGTGTATGAATACAAGGTTCTTGGAAAGTGGAACACACTTTAGATATGGATTTTCAGAGAGCTACAGCAATCAAAAACACTTAGTTTAAAAATCAAAACCTTAGAGCGGATCGCTATCTGCAGGCACAACAAACTCGAAGTCTGTGTTGTTGTTCTGTCAAAATAGTTAGGCTCCGCCCCTAGCCAACCAGCCGCCACGCTTCGACCAATCAAAATCGAGCCGTACGAATGATCTTGACGGTTGTCTCACAGTGTGAGTATATGGCCCATGTGCACTCTAAGCGATCGGATGTAATTGCGTGTGGTGAAACAAAACTCGTGTCAGCTATTTCTACGAACAAGTTTGGACTTCGATTTTCTCCTGTGCTGTGCATTAAGGATTTATTAGTGTTGATGTAAAGTTACATCCTGTGACAAGTGTCGATAGTTCGATAAATTCATATTTTGTGACATCGTTTTTGGAGAAAGACGTTTGTTTTATAAACACTTTATAAACATGCCAGGCAGTGTAACAGATCCAAAACGCTGTCTAACTGTCCCGGGCATGGAGAACTTTGACAAGTATACCGCTTCGATCGAACTTTCAAACGCATGCAGACAGTTTTACAAATCTCGAGTGGAAACAGCAGAAGCTATGAAACAGAAATGGGAGAAATCGCCAGTTAATACAACAGATTCTAACGGAAATGGTAGACAGAAGAATTCCATCGATAAGGCAATGGAAACACTCCGTTCTGAAATGGTAAGTTCTCTTTTCATATTCCATCAATAGTTATGTTTCCCCCTACTGGGTATTGCAAATGTTTCTAAGTGTATCGTAGTTAAAAAAAAAAACGTTTTAAACGTCGTCGTGGAACCCATGGCATACTGCGACGCTATGTGCATCAGCTTTGTGTCGTGTTTGTTTCTGATATACCCAAAAGACATAGTGGTGTTCTAATAGAAATCAACTTGTACTGACACCAGAATCTCTGCACTGTGATGAACAATTCAAAAGGGACACAAAACAAACAAAGGCACACAAATCAGATATTTCGTACCGTGTATAGCGTTTCGTACCCTTCGATAGAAACAAGTAATAATTTCTTGTTGGTACAATTTCAAGCCTACTCTTGTTTCAACGAAAAGTGCTAATTAATAATAGAATTATGTCAAGACTTCAGTCAAAGCTTGTAAAACTGAACTTCATCGTGCTCTAATTGATGATACTCCTCTGTTTAGGCCTGCCTAAGGTATTTCTAAGAAATTCAATATATTACTTCTTCGTCTGTTATATGTGCATGTATTTACTGTTAAGTAAACGAATAGCTTACTGGTCTTGACAAAAGTCTATGCTAATACTAATAATGGTATGACCTCGCTCTGTTAGTCAAGTCAACTGAATAGGTTGAGCTAGAATATTCATTTTGCAATGATGTGACATAGAGTCCAATTAACACTGTTATAATCAAAATTGTAAATCAGATCTCTCCGACTTAAAAAAACACTACGTTCAACGTGATGCCTGATCTAAATCTATGTAGAACCCTCAACTCGGCTGATTTATCTGTGAAGCTAAATCACCAATTTAACACTGACTGCATCACGTTGCATTATCTACATCCGCTCCCCACGTGCGTCGAACGAGAGTTAATTACAGGGGAGGAAGGCGCTCCTTGACCTACCCCTGTCGCTAGACTTTCTCTAGTCTCCAAATCCTGTTTTATTTCACTTTAAAAGTAATATGAAACCAGACAACATTCCTTATTAACTTTTTCGCTTGACACTAGTTTCCTTACATTTTGAAATCATTTTAAATATTTCTTTTCAATATTACAGGGTTACTAAATTTTGATTGACAAGACTGAAATAAAGTCACGTTTAGTCACGTGGTTTGTAAGTAGGCTAATTGTTAGTTGTAATTAGCGTAGCAGCTGGTACCCAACCTAACCGATTTATGTAAACTGGGATAGTCTGTAGAACGTTCGTTCACTGTGTAAGATCGTTTTAAGATTTATGCGTGGCAGCACAGACATGATATTTCCAGTGCTTGTGAAATCCATCCTTCACAACGTGAGGCAGACTGCTTGCAGTGACGACAGTGTAAACCAAATTTCATAAATTCATTCTGCATCTTCTTGTTGGCTCGGTGACGTCTCTGTTGTCCACGCAAACATCACGTTATCGCTGCCACCGTCATGATTATTTCTAAAACATTTCTGTCACGAATGCTGTAAAGCCATTTTGTCATGATGTTTTCATTGGCAGTGGAGGCAAGCATGATATTATGCTTGGAAAGCAGTGCTGGAGAGGAGGGGTGGGGTGTGAAAGCAATATTACTGAAGACAGGTGTATATATACAGATATATGTACGTATTTTTGTGTGAGTGAGAGCGATTGGAAGTGAATGGTGGATGGGGAGAAAGACAAGGATAGTTTTGGAGAGAGAGAGAGATCCACAGAGAGAGAATGAGAGAGAGAGAGAGAGAGGGAAGATGCAGCAGAGTAACAGAGGAAGATGAGAGAGAAACAGAGAAAGAGAGAGGGGGGACATGGATAGGGAGGGAGAGAGAGAGAGAAGAAGAAGAGAGAGATCCACAGAGACAGGGGAGCAGAGAGAGGGGGAGGGGGAGAATAAGAGAGAGAGAGAGAGGGGAAGATGGGGAGTAACAGAGGATCAGGAGAGAGATACAGAGAATGAGAGAGAGACCCAAAAGAGAGAGAGACAGAACGAGAGAGATACAGAGAATGAGAGAGATACAGAGCAAGAGAGAGATACAGAGAATGAGAGAGAGACAGAGAAAGGGACATGGATAGGGAGAGAGAAAAAGAAGAAGAAGAAGAGAGAGAGAGAGATCCACAGAGACAGGGGAAGCAGGGAGAGGGAGAAAGATGGGGGGAGGTTAGACAGAGTAAGAGGAAGAGGCGAGAGATACAGACAGAGAGAGAGAGAGGGGGGGCGAGATAGGGAGAGAGAGAAGAAGAGAGAGGAAAAGGCGAGACAAAGTAACAGAGGTAGAGGAGTGAGATACGGAGGGAGGGAGAGGAGAGCGATAGAGAGGGAGGAAGAGAGGGAGACATATATAGATGTGAAGGAGAGACGCACAGAGAGAGGGAGAGAGAGGGAGAGAGAGAGAAAAACACAGAAAGACGGAGAGAGATGGAGCATTTGGGGAAAGGGTGCAGTCATGTACAAACCATGTGTGAGAGAGAGATGGGATACCGTATATAATCGTTTAGAAAAAGTGTTTTGTCTTTTGAGCAATGAAATTAGTACCCTAGTTTGCTTTAAACCACTAATGCGAGCCAGTATAGTTGTAAGGCCGTGCGCTCTACCGCTACACCATCATTGCTTTGAAGATGTGCGGTCACTTTTGAGAGCAGCTGGACTTAATTTGCAGCTGTTTTCTCACCATCTCTTTATTAATTGAGTGAACATCTGTGAACGTATTGTTATGACGTAACCTAAATCGGTTTAATTTAGTGTATCAGTTTTAATTCCGCTGATAGTGCCCACAATTCGCTTTGTTCATTCCGACTTAGTATACATGTATTATGAAAACGGTTTCTTAGGCTACATAGTTGGTAACGAAGTCAATCGAACTTCATTTTGTTTGTTTAAGACTTCAAATTAAATGTTTTATGTATGTTATAACTTTTGTACTCAGTGTGTCAGGTTCTTGACAAGACCTTGAGTTTTGACACTGGAAACTGTTCCACATCTTACTGTAACGTCTACGATACAGTTGGATGCTAGAGCAGAGCTTGGAAAGGAAGTTTCTGCATAGAGGACCAATATTTCTACTGACCTCTCGTCACGTATATTTACACAAGAGTCTCGAATTATCAGGCATGTTTCTGAAGTATTCATTGACGATTCCAGATTGGACTGTACACATGGTCGAAAATATACTGACGATCATAAGAAAGTATATCGAAACGGTATTTTGGTCTTAAATAATGTACCCCTATAATACTGTTTAAGAACGACATTCAATGGTGATTATTATGTATATCAATTTTGACATCTGGTAAAATGCATATACCTTTGTTGTAAACGGTTTGCATCACCTTGTGTTTTTGCTTCTTTTGGCATACCTAAAAACTAATCGTATACTTTCTTTTGCAAGTCAGTATACTTTCTTTTGATCGTTAGTTTAGGTTCAGTCCTACTGAACACCATTTTCTGCAAACCCTGGATTGGGTCATGAAATGACTATAACATTAAACCATTATTTATCTTGTATTGAAGGATTTAGTTGTTACGATGCCGTTGATACACTCTTCAGTTGAAGTAGCCAGACTGTGTCCTTAACATAAGATAGATAAGCAGGCGTTTAGACTTTGTCAAGATCATAAGGCTGTAAAGTTCCTTAAATATATTTTAATTCAAAGGCAGGTTATTATCCCGGGACTATATTGCCTTTTCTAGCTGTGCCTGAGGCAGGGCTAAGCAGAGGGCTGTGTTAGAGAGAGATGTTCAGTTTTCTATGCCTTGGCTCAGGGTCTTGACCAAAGTCTACCAAGCGTTGTACGTGCATTCGTTCACATTTTACCTGAGATAAAAGCAGGTGGGTCGCACCTTGGGGCTTCTGTTTTGGTCACGTGATAATGACAGGCCGTAGATGTATGTCATGGTGTCAACCGCTGATACCAATGTGTGAGTCATCGCATGTAGCTTATCTGTACATAGTGCTCCTAATGAATGTGTCACCTATATTAGCTATATCCAGATATCTTTATTTTGTTATCACACTTCAGATCGTAATCGTGAGCTAAAGTTAATTCAACGTTTTAAAAGCAAATATTGTTTTCAGCATGCATGCGAATAAAAATGTGTGCATGTGTGTGTGTGTTGGGGGGGGGGGGGCTATACTAGTTTAAAGCTTATTAACCAATCATGATCTGCTTTCAATATATTTTGAGATCGTATTTTGATTGGATCGAGAGTGGTCAATATTTTCAGATTTAATAAAATGTAGGATTGTGAATACGAAAACGGATTCTTTCCTTATATTAATATTATGTAAGATCACATAACTGTATTTGGTGGTGTTATTGCCCTTTCTTATAGGAAAAATATTTACGACTTTCGCTCACGTTTATCGGAAAGCTGCTAAGTCGACGTAAGCTGCAAGTATTTATCATTTCAACTGTACTCATTGTGGGGAATTGAGAAAGTGTTAATTCGCTATGTTTCGCTCTTGGACTTAAATATACGCCTCGGGGCTATATCAAAACGTAGGATTACACAACAAAAGAAAATCTCGCCAGTATTTGTCTCGCATGAGACTCCCTTCAATGTAATTATCAACTTTCCAGCTCAAACCGTTGCCTCTTTCTTTGTCCCGAGGCCAAATCTCGAGTCTTCTCACGAGATCTTACACAAGGTGACAGAAACTGTTGCATTACTTCACAATCATCGTTTAATTTTCGTGCAAGATCATTGTAGGGTTGAAGCTTGGGGGCAAGTGAAGCGTGTGGGGGAGGGTTTGCGGGACCTTTGATTTCCTGGGGGAGTGTGTGTGTGTGTGTATGGGGGGGGGGGTCACCGGGAGCTACATGCCTGCACGGTGGGCTTCCTCGGTCAATATGTCCTCCAGCAACAGGAATATTTTTGTTGTCCTGTAAACACGAGGGGATAGAATGAACGGGGGTTGTTGCCGTAACGAAGGATGCCTGCAATTCGTGCTATTTCCATCATTTGGGTCAATTTAGTAAATTTAGCACCAAGGTTTTACTCGATTGTCTTTTGTGTGAAACATTCCATAACCTTGTTGAACAGATGAAGATGAAGCCGTCCAATTTGAGACCTTAATTTGTTTGTTAAATGGATATGGAATTAAATTTATAATGAATTTTAATATAATATAATTTGTAAATTCGTAGCGCTGAAGTGTAAAAATACCAATGACTGGGATTAAATACAACATCTGATGACATCGTTAATTTTAGGTCAGAAATCTGCGTCTGATTTACCGTATGACAGCATTCTTCACATATTTCACTCTGTTTCACAACATGTGGTAAGACGTAACTACACAGACAGGTATTTCCGACTTGTCCAGGTAAAAAGACAGATAGTAAACCAAACTCATCCCTTTGAGGCAGACTTCAAAAGACATTTGCCGCTCTGATAACTATACACAGAAGGTCTCTGTCTACACGCGTTCCGCGACATACCACTATAATCTGCCCTACCTGGTATACAATGAAACCAAATATGGAAAATGAGTAATTTGTAAACGACAAGGTCATATCATCTGGCCATAGTTGTTAATAATAACCACTTATGTCTTTTTAAAAACATTCGTACCTTTGCTTTCCAATACAGGTATTTTTAAAACTACAATATATAGATATTTTAATGATTGCAAATCTAAATAAGATGATTTTATCATACAATGAATATACATTAATATACTGAC
Organism: Diodora aspera; assembly: GCA_031471655.1. Lineage (NCBI taxonomy): Eukaryota > Metazoa > Mollusca > Gastropoda > Lepetellida > Fissurellidae > Diodora > Diodora aspera. The sequence goes on from JAUELE010292684.1 coordinate 9,528, forward strand.
TCCCAAAAGAAACTATACCAAAGCTTTATGTACGACTGAAGACAGACAAACACATGTTACCTAGTTTCAGAGATTGTATTCAAGAGAAAGTTGTTTCAGGACGATTCGAACGAAATGAAACTACACGAAAGTAAGAACAGTTTTGATTAACAGCTGGTTGGTAAAGATAACTACCATTTTCTCTGTAGTGTGTTTTTGGACATTGGTATAACATAAAATATTTAAGAGAAAATGTACTGACGTGCAAAAGAAACGATACCAAATGGTTTCAGTTTTTTCCCTTACGTCTTTAGGTCACAGTTTATCAAAATGATGCTTGGATTTCAATAAGTGTGATTTGATTGCATCATGTCATTGATACAACTTTATAATCTTGAAGGGACATTGCTTGTATATCTAACGTATATGTTAACAGTTCTTTTGCACGTCAGTATATTTATTTCAGAAACTGGAATTAGTCAGCAATGCTTGATTGGGTTTTAATCCATGTCAAATCAGGTTTGACATTAAGATGGGATCCTAACATGCTGCAATACACAATGTTCCATATTAAAGTTACCAGATGTTTCGTATTGTCACATACCTATGACGTAACTACCAATTTGCTGGACGTGTTATATTATAATAGAAGTGGTAACATATAAATTGCATGTGCTAAACTGGTGACGTGTTTGCTATTCTTAGATCACTGTGACGTAACTAACGTAAGGTTGCGCACAATCTTATCTTGTATGAATGGATAGCAGTTTAATTGCTTTCTTCACCACCTGATGAGGATTTGGCTCGGTTCATTGACCTGGTGCATCCTCTGCCGCACCTCTGGTCAGAGAGCGATGCTAATGTTAAAGTTAACCTTTAAATGCCTAACTGGCAGCTTGGGTTGTATACTCCCCGTGGAGCTGACGAATGTTTTGGATAGCACATTGTTCCAATGACTGGGATAATAATGTTGAGCGCTTTGAGCATGCTTCTCCCATGGATCAGGCACGATATAAGTGTACACATTAGTATTATAGATTACTTGCGTACCCCCCCCCCCCCCCTATTCACTTCTAAAACCTCTTCGAAGTTGACGTTTGAAGTAGGAATTACTTGTTTAATTGTTAAGAAAGTCTCTTTATGTGTAGACCAAACAGATAAACTCAAAATTAATCTATAAAATTATCATTTTACTTTTTTTGCATGCTCCTGTGAGCCCTACCAGAGACTCCATAGCCTAGACTTGCTTATCTTAATCGAGACTGACTTGGAGTCTATACAAATTCCACAGGCATGGAACTTGACTAGGAAATAGCTATTAGGACAAATAATATCGAGATTAGGGAAAGATTGATCTTGGCTGAAGTATGCGCTTGCTTTAACGAATGTGATTACACTCGTAAGAGGAAGGGGGTGGGAACCACGCACGTTTGAGATAAAATATGTTTTTTTCAGGTCCTTCAAACACTAACGGCTCGCGTCTTATCAATATTCGACGGGTGCTATCAAAGCTTAACGTGATACATAACTATAATGTACCCTCTTGAAAAATCTGGGAGCAAAAATGGATTAAACATTAAGAAAGCAGATTTCCAGGATAAACTATATAATACTTCCACTTGTCCATTTCAGGTGAGAAACATGCAATAAACACATCACGTGCATTGACAATAGACCTTTTTAAGTGTTCTGTATGAAATAATTATGTTCAAAATCTTCCTTTATGAGAAATAGCAACTGATTCGTTTTTCACCATGCTTTAATAAGCTGAGGATCTAAGCCAAGGAAATGTCCGACTGCAAATGACGTAAACAATAAGGGGTTTATCTTGAAGCGGAAGAGAGTACAAAATAAATGTTGTGTTTTCTCTGCAACTTAACAAACAATCTAAGACGAGACATCTCAATAGCCGACCTAGTATTTGTTGTGGACGTAAAGGTTCATTTACACAATCCCACCAATTTTGAGATTTTTGGAAGTACAGGACGAGCGACCTGAAACCCCGGGGGTGAAGGGAAACTGACAAATACCACTCCTAGGGGGAAGACGTTCACCCTACAGTCGACTTGCCCTGTGATATTTGACTTGCTTATTGTAAAAGTCTAGCTCACGAACGTTAAGTTTAAATCTACAGTCACTTCCAAGCTGTGACTCCGGAAAGAGCTGGCATGGTATTTTCTGTTTTGATCAATTCTCATGACACACTGGAGCATATCATTGCTTAGGCTGTCGCAAGGTTGCATTGTAACCCGTATCTCATTTTGGATGTATGTAATTGCATACCACTGATGAAATACCACCATCCTCTGTTTCTTTATACGAAGTGTTTGTTTCCCTGCCTCTTACACGTACACAAGCACGCATACAAAATCATAACTACAAATAGGTGTGACCTTGCTTTAGAGACTTAAGTGCAGTTCTGGAGTTTTGTCAAGACCCTGAGTCAAGTCTTAGAAGACTGAACATCTCATATCACAGTCATCTCTGCTTTGTCTAGACTGACTGCACTTCTGTCAATATACCCTGAGTCAAGTCATAGAAGACTGAACATCTCATACTACAGTCATCTCTGCTTTGTCTAGACTGACTGCACATCTGTCAATATACCCTGAGTCAAGTCTTAGAAGACTGAACATCTCATATCACAGTCATCTCTGTTTGGTCTAGACTGACTGCACTTCTGTCAATATACCCTGAGTCAAGTCATAGTAAACTGAACATCTCATACTACAGTCATCTGTCATTTTTATATTCAGAGCCTTTAGCCAGTCTACTAAAGCAAGTGTAGCTAGCTTCTATTCCACATGAAACTGTGCATTGTAGGAGCCAATCTCTTAAAGGAATAAAAAAAAGTTCATAGACTACATTTGAGTGTATTAAAGTTATTGCACAGGAACTTGTGTCTCCTCGGTCGAATGTCTGTCATCACCTATCCATAGACTTGCAATTGTTAAATTTGCAAGGGTCTTTCAGACTAAGCTTGACCCTGTCTCAGCTTAGCAGACAAGCTGTGGAAGGCAATATGGTTCAAGGAATAATACCTTACTTCTTAGTTTACATAACGGATTTAAAGTTACATGTTAAGATGTTGAAAAAAAGTTAGGTGCAATCACACCTGTCTCGATATAGAATTTATTTTCTCACAGGAGAGAAAGTTTCATGCAGTGATGAGCAGAATGATAGTTTGACTCATTTAGAGCAAATTGGACTCTTTGGTTTTCGACGCCAGTTATTTGTGTCCAATATTTGACCAGTTCGATTTAGAAGCGTCCTCCACGGAATCATTGATAGAGACGTCATAATATGTTGTGTGATAGTCAACAGAAACACAGAAAACCTTGTGGATGATGACTCTAAACGGCGTTATTAGTCGCGCTGTCTTGAAATGATAGAAATTGGGGAGGTACCGCTACATTCCTTAATTTCTTTGGCTGAAATGATCGTCTTGATCGAGGTCAAATGCAGGTATATTTTGTAGATGTTACATGGAGTTATATGAAATCAGAGACTAATTTGGTAGTGTAGCCTCATAATGGCGATATATTAGACGCAATGTTGCTTCCAGCAGCTTAATTGAATTCTTATTTTAATGCAGATTTCATCATCAAACCAATATTCAAAGATTCAATTGAGAACAGCTATGCAATGGGTCTGATTTTGGTTGCGTAGTCATTTTCATCTTTAACTATAACCTTCTGTGCGTAGGGAGATATTTTAACATAGAACGAGATAGACGTTTGTGTAAACTGTGTCATTTATCAGTAATTGAAGATGAATATATTTTTGGGTGGTTTGTCCATTCTTTCATAACTTATGACATGAGTTTATACCAAGTTATTATTTTAATTACCCGAATGTTAATAAATATGTATCGCTGTTATCAAGCCATAGTGAGAGTCTTCTTGTGAACATTGCTGTTTATACCTTGAAAGCCTCATGTTATCGCAATTCAATGTAAATACTCCTGTCTTTTGTCATGTATATGCGTATGTATATAATTGTAATATAACATGTACATGGGTCGTTGGCCTTTCTACAAATAAGCCTGTCTTTATATGCGAATTGGATTCAGATAATCATGAGGGTTTTGTGTAAGGTATTTTAATAGTAATAATTGTATTTGCTGTGCGAACAACTTATGTAGAGGAGTGGCGCTATCAGGGAGAATATGACATTTCAATAAATAGTTAATTAATGTGAAACTGATCACAACTAACATTGCTAGAAAAGTTGAGGACCATAGCTTCTGACAGAAGACATGGAATTATTATTAAGTATCAACTGAAGATGAAATGAACAAAAAGACACTCCTGTTCTCAATCGACCGCAACATTCCACTGAATGGTTTTATCAATGACAAAGGTGTTTGTACATTCTTCGGGGGCAAGGGTCATTTCCGACAAGTTGAAACTTTAATTGACTGTGTACAGTGGACATTGAGCGATGGAGCCTCAAGTCTGAATCCCCTGGAATGTTTGACCCTTGCTTGTTGTCCCCTAAATACCACTCTCACGTCGGAACATACATCACTTTCACTTGCCGGACGATGTCAAAGCTAGACTTGGTCTTGTTCCGGAAACAGACGCTGACATGCGCAGTGGAGAAGCGAGAACATGGTTTTACTTCCGGTTCTGATCTACCAGTTTAATGACATGCAAATGACATGAAACAATTTTATTTTAGAAAACTTTGGAATCAACTCCAAACTATACTACAATTAGTCTATGAAATATGTTAATCTGTTTTCGTGTATGTTTTTTCAAAAGACTAGCTTCTACATTCCATAATATCATTAGTTTATGAAATATTTTATTTATTTGATTGTATGTTTCTTCAAGAGATTGGCTTCTACAGTCCACACTTTCAATAGGGGAATAGCATGCAGTCTAGATTACTTAAACTAGACTGACTTAAGGCTTCTATAAAAAAAAACCCCAAAACATTCTACAGTCATGGGACAGGAGTACTCCAAGAGCTTTACTGGCAGTCATTTCGAGACGTGTTAAATGTTAAGGAAGAATATGTTTCGTAAATGCTATTAACATAAATATGAACTTATCTCCAAAACTTGTTCAATCTCAGCTTTTGTAAATATGAACTTAAACAAGGCGATTTTATGCATAGATCTGCAATGTATTAATAGTTTAGTGAAACATGCAATGGTACTTTAAAATAGTGTCTGAGGGAGAGGGTTCGGATCCCGGACGGGACGTGATGCAATCACGAGATAAACTTCTTTCCCAGGAAGTGTATTCCCAAGTAAAGCCCATTCAGCCTGGCGCCGACAGGAGATGTACCTTCTTCGTACCTAGGTACAATAAGTGAAATAATGAACAAATGGAAGTACTTGAAAAGGACAATCTGTCTATAAATCTTCATCCCTTTTCCATATGCTTTGTTGTGAACAGTCACACTTGACCGCATGCTTGACCTCCCTGGTCATCGCCTAGGGGTCAGATTGTCCCTATCGGAGACATATGTGATCCACAATTCAGTGTCCAAGTGGATATTATAATCCTCTTAGAATTTCCCGACAAAACATGTCTGTATGTTGTTTTAAGACGACGTCGGTGATTACATTGTTTGGTGACAGGAGATTTCATTGTCGCCCGTTGATGAGACATCCCCAATGTTATTGTACTGACGTGAAATGACATCGGAGAACTGATTCGTTATTATGGAATTAAGTTATTAAATATTTTGACAAAAGATACCTTTGTTGACCTAGCAGGCAGATTGTTCTGAAGACAATGACAATTGCTGAAATGCACTAGATCAATGGTACATTTCTTGTACAATTCGCTTTTCACATGTCTTGTACATATGCAATTCTTTAATAACGGTTATATATGAGTTGGCGAAAGATTTGTCAAAACTGAATACAGTCGAGACACATTTTCAGAAGAAGGAAGTGTGAGTTGTAAACATATACTTAAAACCCTGTTATGCATATTAAGATATAGAATGACAAGCTGAATGTCAGAGGGAAAGAGAAACGCCCGCATAATTTACTTGCCATCTCTTTGTATGGAAGCGTTACGCTTTCACTTTCTAACAGATCTTCAAATAAAGTTGAATTACGGCGTCAGTATGACGTGGCGGTGATGTATGTCTATGTAGCCGAGTTTCTGGTGTAGATAAGAAACCATACCCTGCAGCTATTGTAAATCTTTGATGTTCTCAGCACAGATAGGCAGGTTCTCCAGAAACAGGCCAGTACACTTTTGACTAGTCTGTCTGACAGACCTAGACTGACTGCAGTCTCCGAAATTTATTATTTAAAAAAAAAAATGTAATTTGCATATTTATTGTAGCGAGCCTTGTGTCTCCTCGGCCGACATCCCTAGACTTGCATTTTTATAGACTTCCCAAGTCTCTTAAGAAAAAACATTACAGGGTCTGTCAGACAGACTATGACATACCCTGTAATGTTTTTACTTAAGAGACTTGTCAAGTCAATAAAAATGCAAGTCTAGGGATAGCTGATTACATATTCGACTCTATTGTACCAATATTCGACTCTATTGTCCTTTGTACCAACCGTAGCCCTATGGTTGAAATATTACGCCATGCTACGTTAAATCATATTCACTCACTCACATAGCTGAAACTCGACCGAGGAGACACAAAGCTCTGTACAATAAATATATACTCTGTACACAATACATAAAAAAAATAAAAATAAATAAACTTCAGAAACTGTCCAGACCCTGAGTCAAGGCATAAGTAACTTAGCCTTAATCTATGGTGTTTGTGTCTGCTAGAAGTGCCCAAGGCACCGTTACAAGGGGACAGTATTCCCAGAGGAACATCATATTCGGCTGCTGTTTCTATTTACATATTTTGCAGCCTGACTGTCTTGACAAAACTCTACCCAGCAGCAGAGAAAGCTGATTTAATATTACGACTCGTCTCACATTGAGGACACTTTCGTAAGGAGATTTGTTCATTCAAATGCAAATGTTGTTCATATGACCGTCTTCAACAAAATCTGATATCGCATATGGGATAATGTGTGGGCTTTACATAGACACTGATCTGCTGTTACCCATATACGTTTCGTGCTATGAGACATGCCACCAATGTATGCAATTTAGAGACACAAAATCATGACAATTTGATCTCCGTTTTCTAACTGCAATTATTTATGTAATTTATTCGATCCAACCGAAAACTTCCTTCTCTCCCTTCTAGTCAGCACTCAATTGGAAATGACTTCCTCGTGTTGTTTTCAATGTTAAAAATGTCACCGACTGTTTGTCTCAATGAATAACCATGCCCTCGGCAGCGGAGCGTGACCACGGAAATCTAGACTTTATCCAGTCTCTTCTTATAAAATAAATGATAAGAACTTTCGCCAAGTCTCGAAAATAGAGAGTTTTGAAGGTAGATACCTAAATATATTCTATAAAAACAAATAAGGGATCACTGACAAGTGTACCAAATGACCTCTATCACCGGAACCATAATAACACTTAAAATATACATAAATTAGATAGAATCACTGATATATGAAGTGTGAACACTACAGGCCCTGACAATCTGCTGGCATCGTTTATGCATGCCCTGGATCAACCATTACCACTGGGGTGATGCAGCATGTGATCCCTCATTTCTTTCAACCAGTATATTAAACTTTCAATATAAGGGTGTCTAGAAGCGTGAGTCCGTAGCAACATTTATATCATGCTGCCATTCAGCAGTCCAGAATTTAATCGTTGTACTGAAGATAACTTTAGCAGGGATACCCATATATACTGATGTCCAAAATAAAGTATACCAAGATTTTGAGAGACTACTGAATAAATTCACAAATGCGTTGGATATACAAGAGATATC